>JAUOBV010121252.1:426-12792 GCA_032360425.1 Rubia occidens | reverse complement strand
CTAGTATAACCGAGTAAAAACCCGACCTGAGCCGAAAATAACCAGAGCCGAAAATAACCCGACCTGAATATAACCCGGCCTGATACAACCCGACCTGAATATAACCCGACCCGATCAAACCCGACAGTAATCTGACCCGATCCAACCTAACCCGAGTAAAAAAATTACCCGACACGACCCGACCCGAGAAAATTTCTGACACGATTTACCCTACACGATAGGAACCCGAGACGACCAGAACCGAAAATAAATATGACCTGTTTTAACCCGACATGTTTACAACCCGACCTGAACCCGACACGATCACCCGAACTGACACCACTACCTAAAGGCCTTACTTGCGCCTCATTTTTAATGAAGACTTGGCCTTCATTTCATGCAACCTCGTTCTAGGGAAATGAACCTGTGTGGTTTAATTTGTGGATTGCCATATTAGTCCCTGTATTTTATTAGTTTACGCTAAGTATTAATACTTTTTAGAATACTATGTGTATTTGAAATTAATTTAAATAATTTAAAAATTAATTAAATAATAATAAAATAATTAAAAAATTAATTAAATAATAGTAGAATGTTTTTGGATAACAAATTGTCCAAAAAATCCAATCAACTGACCAGCCATTTTTCAGGCCATTTCCCGGCCAATTGACCGCCGGTGATCGGCCATAGATTGGGCTTTTCCCGGCGAATTTTCTAGCCATATACCTCAGAAAGTACAAACAAAATCATGGGTAAACGGTGGCTTGTTTTTCCGGCGTCCCTAATGACGAACTTCCGGTGGGTCTCGAATGGCTGGAGCTCATTTTTCTGGCATCTCATATGGCGAACTTCCGGTGGGTCTCGAAGGGTTGGAGCTCGCCGGTGGATGTTCGATGGGTAGGTGCTCGCCGGATCTCTGCCCGACTCTTGGCTCGGATCTCTTTTCTGGTTTCTCAGCCCGGTTCTCATTTCCTCAACTCCCGACCCAGCTCTTTTTTCTCGTTTCCATGCCTGGTTCTCTTTTACTCTACTCCCGGTCCGACTCTCATACTCGTTTCCCTGCCCAGTTCTCGTTTCCTCCGCTCTACCAGTTCTCGTTTCCTCCGTTCCCCCCGGTTCTCGGTCCTCCCTCTCCCCCAGCTCTCGTTTCCCCCGCACCCCCCGAATCTCGTTTCTTCCTGTTTTCTCGGCTCTCATTTTGTTTCAAAGCCAAGGTTCTCCATTCTTCCCCCGGATAAGCTAGGGACAGGGGGGGTTCCTGGTGTGGATGTGCTGGGAACGAAGGTAGGGGAGGGTTTTTTCCGGCGAGGCTTAGCTGGAGAAGAAAGGGACTAGGCTGCAGAAGGTGGGGGATTAGGCTGGGGACGACATAATTAGCTGTGCATTGGCTTTCCGGCAAGTCTGCCGACAACGACGGTGACCTGCGATTGATGTGAGGAAGAAGAAGAGTTAGAAGTATTGAGTTTTATTTAAATTTTTAAAAACTTAATTAAGTATTATACATGTATATATACGTATTAGGGTATGAACTAGTAAAATATGCTGCGTGATTTAACAATACCCTTTAATTTTTAATTCATCGTCATTATTTATTTATTTATTTTAAATTATAATATTTATATTTTATAATTTGAAATCGGTAGAATTTTTTTAAGATAAAACCCAATCACTAGGGTTTTTTTTATTAGGTACCCCATACCTTAAATGAGAGATATATAGTACAAGATTAGGTTCAAAACTGGATGAACCTCAAAAAGTGCTAAATCTATGTTGGTAACTAATTTTATAGTTTGATTTTTTGCACGAAGGAAATTGTTTGGGAGTGTTTCCATTCCCTTCACCTCCTACTCTTGAGTTAGTGAAGGATAATGGCCAGACTTCCAAAAATTTCCTAAGTGATTTCTATAAGAATGATCAAGGAAATTACAATCTAAGGTTTGTGAAGATTTTACAAAGGAGCTCCAAGAAGAGCAGAAAAGTTTGTCTAGAGATCAAAATATGATGCAAAAAAAAATAGCACTAATCCATCTCCTTAATTGCATTTCAAAACCTTGTTGTAGAAACCTTGTATGCAAAGGTTTGTCTCTGGTGATGCAATTGGCAGGGCCCCTGTATTTGCACCCGAATGATTTGCTGCAGGATTGTTCTTCGTTGAATTCCATAGGCTTCTCCTCTGATCCCACACAGTCGTCCTTTAATCTGCAAAGAAAGTTAGTCAGTAGCATCTGTATATTAGTGTAACCTTATTGATGGTACCCCAATTCCATCAAGGTGTATGAGCCTTTTTGCTGTCTGGTTTAACTGAGAAAGGGATGTAAACATGGCATCAGACCTTACATCTTTTGCTAGGTTATCCGTAACCAGATTCCCTTGTCTTAGGGTGTGAATGATAGGTATAGACTGTAAAGAGATATGCAGTTCATATACCAGTTCAAAAAGCTTCCATAGAGCTTTATGTGGATCTCTAACATAATCAATGGCATAGCACAGTCTGTTTAGATGCAATAAGAACTTAAGGAGTACCTTTGTGCTAGCAAGAAACCTTCCTTGATGGCTAAGAGCTCAGCATACAGTGATGAGGATGCCCCAGTAGCTTTAGTGAGACATACAAAAAAAACTGTTTTTGCTCCTAAAAATTACCCGAATTATGCAAACAATTGTTTTACTCATCCAGGAAACATCAAAATTTAACTTAAAATCAGATTCAGGAGTTTTCCCTTTGATTACACTGATTTTAGGTTTTCTAGGATGCTTTAAGTATGGAATTAATTTATATTGGAACCAGATTTTATCCTCATTTTTGTTACTGCATGCAGGGTTAATATAGAAAGCATTAAAAATATCATTTCATATTTTCTATGCAGTTGTCATATATGATCCTATTACTCATTTTCCAAAGGTTCCAACAGATTAGAGAATGGGTGATGGCCAGTAGTTTATTATGTAAGGGGGTGGTACTCGATTTAGTCCAAATGTAAGAGAGTTGATCATATATGGAATGAAAATGTGGCCATATGCCCAGAATGAATTGAAATTGTATCCAGATTGTTTTGTAGAAAAATAACATTTAATGAAAAAAGGTAAGTGAATCATAGTTAGCACAAAAAGGGCATTTTGATGCAAGACTAATGTTTGAAAACATAATAATGTCATCAAAGGGTAATAAGCCATTTTCCACTCTTCATATAAAAATGTTAATTTTTTAGGAGAGGTACCTGTGCCAAACCCCTTTTTAAAAAAAATTCTACTCTTATATTTTTGTCCAATTACTGTGTTGTAAGCAACTTTAAAGGAGAACATCCCATTCTCATAAGGCTTCCAAATGAGTTTATCCTATCTTGACTCTGTAAGCCTAGCTTCCTACAAGAAATATTTCAAATCAGTAAGGTAGATTTTGCAGATGTAACATTAAAATATTTCTAGATTGGATGAAATATGCAATTAAAGAGGTCAATGGAAGCCATTCAATTAAGTGCATACACAGTTCAACAAGTGGTTCATAACATAGCTCAACAATTGTGTTGATTTGCACTATTCTATTTCATTTTTATGATTTTCTCCGAGTTATGGGTAATAACTACAAAAATTGTGACCATAGAGTTACTCCCTGTTGGAATTTTCATCACAACTTGAGTGAGAAAGTATCAATCAGGTCCTTAAAATTTCTAAGGCCCAAACCATTCTGCTTTGGAGGATAATACAAATTTTTGAGGCGTTTCCATACTTTCCTATTTATAGTTTCAACCCTATTCTATAATAATTTGTAATTCTTCTTGTAAGTTTGGTTAGGACCGTCCCAGATGGCTTCATTACTTCCCTTATGTGTTGAGGGATTGAGTACATGACAGTTTTTATTAGTGTGATCCTACTTGCTTGACTTGGCCATTTGTTTTTCCAACTTAAAAGCATTTTGTCATATTTTTTCAATTACGATTGGAAATATTGTGGTTTAGCTTTGCCTATATACACTGGACAACCTAAATAGGTGAAGGGTAGGGATCCCTGAGTCATTCCTAATCTATTCTTGATTTTCATAATCTGTGAGTTAGTGGCAGAGGAGCTTAGATATAAATTTATTTTATTATAATTAATCCTCTATCCACTCACTTCTTTGAAAATTGAAAGAAAATCCTTAAGTATGGTTAGTGTCATTGGTGTGGCTTGAAAAAAATATATTGTATCATCGGCATAGACAATATGATGTGGGAATGGATCTATTTAGCAGTTGGAAGTGTCTCGATTTAGAGTTACCAAAACAAAACTTTAGACTTCTACCAAAAGATTCAGAAAATAAATTAAAGATGATAGGGGATAGAGGAAAAAACCTGCTGGTCTTCCATTGGTGATGATAGAGAAGAAAGCAGAAGACAAGTTTGACATAAAACATTTAACAAAATTAGGGAAGAAACCAAACTTATTGAGTATAGCGGAGAGAAAAAACCATCTTACCTTGTCAAAAGCTTTGGTTTGATCCAATTTTAAAATGCAATTAGGGATCCTGCATTATTGTTTAGAAATTTAACTTTCTCTTTACCTTTCATGAAGGCTGATTGGTTTTCAGAGATGGGGTTTGGGAGAAATTCATTTAGTCTGTGAACTAACATTTTAATAATCACCTTATTTACCAAGTTTGTCAAACTTATTGGTCAATAATCCGAGAAGGTGTTAGGGGTTTCCATTTTTGGATTTTTAAAAAAATCTATGAGCTGGATATTCCAGGACGGATTTGTTTGCCTATTATGAAATCAATTGCAGTTTCCAGTATATCCTCACAAATAATTTGCCAATTTCTTGTGAAAAAAGTTGGTGTTTATCCATCCAGGCTAGGGGAGTTTTTGTTGTTTATGGAGTGAACTTCGAACCTAATTTCTTCTAAAGTGGGAACAACCATAAGTCTAACATTATCCTGATGGGTTAAGATTACAGGTATTTGGCTAAGAAAGTGTTTTTGGAAAGTGGTTTCCTCAGGATTTGCTTCCTCACTAAGAATTTCATGGTAGTAGTGAATTGCTTTAACTTCAATGTCTTTGGGATTTCCTAATCAGGTCCCCATTTGTTTCTTTTATTTTTGCTATGTTCTACCTCACTCTCCACTGTGTTCACAGAGGCATTAAAAACTTAGTATTTTCATCCCCACCCCATCAGCAATTTAATCCTAGCTTTTTATTTCTAGTACAATTTTTCCTCATTTAGGGCTTTTAGAAGTGGTGCATTTTTATGTTTCATCTCAATGTAATCATGCTCAGAATTACTGGTTTCATAAGCAATTTCCTACACTCTTAAGGCTTCTTCAGCAAGCTTAGTGTTAGCATTAATGTCCCCAAAATGTTCTCTATTCAAATTTTTGAGTTTCACTTTTAGCCTTTTGATTTTTAAGAACATTTTCATAATCCCTGTTGCATGGATAGGAACATTCCAATTAGACTTATTATGTTCTTAAGTTCAGACCTAGTGAGCCACACATGTAAGAACCTAAAAGGCTTAGGGGATGAGAGGATTTTACTTCCTATGGTGAGTAATAGAGGGTTGTGGTTAGAAGTGTGTCTATTCAGTGTTTGGAATGAGCTATTGGGGAATTCATCAAACCATTCTTCATCTGCTAGTGACCTATCAAGCCTCTCTAGTGTTTTTTCCCATTTATCCATGTGAAGTAGTTACCCAATGTATGAAGATGTGTGCGGTGATTTAACACAATGAATTCAGAAAAATCCTTAGTACTTTGACTGTTAGGACTTTTAGGACCTTTGTACTCAGTTATAGCATTAAAGTCTCCAATCATAAGCTTAATTTCACCTGTAATATCTTTTAAATCTTGCCACAGTGTCTTTTTTCCTTCTAGATTAGTAGCAGCATGTACAAACACCATTTTTATATCCTTATTGAAACTAGAGTTGTTAATTCTAGTTAAGGTGAATTGTGGTTCTTTTAGGTTAACTGTGATTTGCATATGGTTATTCCACTGAGCCAGATGTTATTAGAGCTAGAACTATGGCAGCAATCAAAGCCTATTTTCCTCCTGTAATTGTAAGTTTCTTCATGCTTATGCTTAGGTTCAAGAATACACAAAAAATGTATTTTATGAGCTTTACTAATTTTTAAAGCCTATCCCTAGATGTTTCTAGTCCTTGCACATTCCAAACTAAACCTTTGAATTTAATGGTCTTATCAATCATTAAAATATTTTCCTACTTTTTGAGGTAGATCTCAGGTTCATCTAGAGTTCTTTTCCATGTTTTAGGAAGCTTTTTAGATAGTTTAGTAGAATTTAGGGGACTTACCTGGTCCAACAGTAACACCTTAGAATTTTTCCAGAGATGACTACATCTTCGGAATTCTGAAAATCAGATAATAACCTAAACCTATTTGATTCATCAATAGGTGATAGGCCATTGTTAGTATCACTATCCCTGTCAAGGGAATTGGTATAAATACCTATTTTTATCATCAACAGATAGACCTTTCTGAGTTTGTACCATGATTGGAATTATGTTGTCTAACTTTTGTTTCTTTCTTCAGGTACTTCAGTGTTTTATTCAGGGAGTTCATTTGTTGTCTTTGTGATCTGGGTAAGCTTATTTTGGTGAATTGTCAAAACATGTTCAAGGGTATGTAAGCTAGTTTACCTAGTTCCTTCGATTTATTTTTGGGTCATTTACAGGAGTTGGGTCATGTTCAGAGGGTTGACATGAATGTCCTGTTATTTTTTTTGGAGGTGGTAGGTTTAGAGTCAATTGAGTCAGTTTGGTCTTGAGCTAAGACTTCCCTGTGTTTTTGGGAGATAGTACAGCATGATGTGTTAGCCACTAGTTTCTTAGCAGTAGTAATCCACGCCATTTTTTCATATGATTTTCCTTTGATTTCAATTTTAGCTTAGGTTGGGCTCTCACTTTAAGCTCATGATGCAGGATAGTTCATGCCTCAGATTCTTGCATTGGTTACAATAGACAGAGAGGTTATCATATTCTATGTTGTATTTTCATTATTTGTGATAGACCTAAGTCTGATAAAAACAAGTATTGGACTAAGTAGGTCAACCTCAACACAGCGTTTCATGGCTGAGGGTCTGGTGAGTTTCACGACTGCTAAATCCATTTTAATATAAAAACCAATTTCATTGCAAATAGAAACTATGGATGGAACATTATAATAGTAAAGAGGAACATTTCTCAGAGTAATCCATACCGGTACAATCAATGATTCCAGGTTAGGCTTGAAATCAGAAGTCACTAGAGAATACACATATTGATTCCGTTGAAAGACCATACAACTTTGATCCAGCATCTGTGGAAGTCCTCTTTTGCTTGTAATCGAATGAGAAAATTCCGGTGGTTGGTTGCTCCGAGCTGGTAAATGCTGGTGAAGCCTGTCATCCTGAATTTAGTTTCAATCTTGTCCATAGCCGATTTTCCTGTTGGGAAGTTCCCAATCAGGGCATTAACATACTGGCTTGATAATTCTTGGATTTGTTTGGTAGAGTATAGCACAACTGGTTCCCCTATGAATTACATCTTTGGTTTGATGTTAAATGGTGATGGTAAGGTTTCAGCTATGGGTGAGGTTTTGTTCTAGAGTGCTTGTGCAAAGGTTTTATGGGCAACCATGGAGGCGACTAGAGTCGCAGCCAATCTGGGGTGGTGGTGGTAGTGTTTTCCAGTGGGATTTAGCGGTAAGGTTCAAAGTATTAGCCGTTATCAGATGGTAAAGTAAGAGAGAAGGAAGAGCTAAGAGAGAGAAGCAGTCAAAGCGTTGACAAACTGATTAAAAGGGTAGAGAATTATAATTTTTATATTGCGATGCTTTATTATAAAATTCTACTAATATAAAATTTTAATTAAAATCCCAATTAATTGTCAATATGTTGATTTCAATTGTAATTCCAATATTACGAGGCTAAATTTTTTAACAATATAAATATTTAATTAATAGCTCATATTATTATTTCTTACTTTCTTATTATATTTATTGCTCTTTTAAATGTGCAAATTGTATTTCTCGCTTTCTTCCTATATTTTGACGTATTATAAGTCATTGCATATTTTGCTGCATTCCAACCCTATAATAAAGCCAACATCTAACATTTTTAGTATTATTGTTGTTATGATTATATATTTATATATATATATATTTCATTTATTTTATTTTATTTAAAATTTGTAGGGTTTGAGTTAAAGTTAGAATGGAAAGTAGTCAAATAAGCTTAATAAAAGCTATGGTTCGTGTTCAAACTTAGTTATTACATACGTATTGAATTCATTAAGGCCGGGGGTTCACACTCTTCGCCCTTAATGAATCTCATCCTCAAAATTTAATTTTTTCCTTGTGAATAGATCAGAGTACTTATCTCTTATGCCTGCTTACACTTCTCAAGTAGCTTTGTCAATCTTTTGGTTTCTCCACAACACCAATGTTAAGATTTAGTATCTTTACTAGAGTCGTCTTCTCATTCAATGCTAGATTCTTATGCTTTACTAGGTGTTCAAGGCTAGAGTGGTATTTCTTCAGGAGGGATACATGGAAGAAATAATGTAATCTCCCAAGTTGGCTGGGCAAGTCAAGCCGATATGCAACTGGTTTGACTCATTGAGCAATCTCAAAAGGACAAATGTTCCTAGGATTTAGCTTTCCTTTCTTTCCATGCAGAACTAGACTCTTTTGACGCATCATCTTCATTAATACCCAGTCTTCAACTTCAAACTCCTACCTCTTCCTTCGATGGTCTGCAAAACTCTTCCATCAACTCTTAGCCGATTGAAGACGCTACCCTATTATCTTTACCCTTTCCATAGATTCATCAACCCTGGGTATACTAGTTTGTGGGATAATATTTTTCTCTTCAACATTATCCCAAAAGGGGGTGTCCGACATTTCCAACCCGAGAGTACCTCATAGGGAGCCCATGCTAATGGATGACGGATACACTAGTGGAAACTAGGCCTATTAAAGGAGGTTCCTTTGGACCAGAAAAGTCACTCCAAGAGTGACTTCTCTGGTCATACCTTTGATCCTCTACGATCAAAGGCGGTTCCGGGAAAAACCTTTGAATGACTAGGACCAAACTTAGTTATCAGCCGCCTTTGATCCACTTCCAGAACCGCCTTTGATTAGTTTCAAGCTCAGAACTATTCCTCTGACAGTCAGACTGTAGGAGCAGTTCCGTGTGTGGAACTGATTATCTGACCATCATATAACGTTCATGGTTCCGATTGAGGAATTGATCTTTGAGTTCTGAGTGTGGAACTATTGGCAAAATAGTAGTAGTAGAAATGCTGTTACGAGCTCAGAACTTTGTCAGGTCTTTAGAACGTATTCCTCCACTGGGGATTAATTTCGGATATGCATGCGATTATTTATGCAGGAGATGCAGTTTTTAGGGATACCGTTCCAAGTCTGGAACAATGTTTGAATTGTATGTTACGATAGAGGATTATTGATTCTGGATGATGGAAAAAATTGGAAAATCGACGGGATGTAGTTTCTCATTCGGAACTATGATTGGACATTGTGGTAAAATCAGCTTATTTCACTAGAAATGATCTTTTCGAAAGCCTCGTAAAACAGACCCAGATTGTAAAAAATACAAGCAAAGATGACCCTAGATATCTAAAATCTATAGCATACGCTAACAAAGCAATAATCTATAGACAAGAGTATAAGTCATTAGAAATTCTATTCCGCACAACAATGTAATCAAATACTTGTCCCTCAAAATACCACATTTGGATTCCCAATATAAGAGGAGCAGGAGTGCACAAGATACTTACCCAAGCAATTTGTTGCACTGTTGATATCTTCTTTTCTATACGGCTTTTCAACCCTTGGAAAAATTTGTGAAACAACCAATGTAATAAAAAAACAATTTGTTCGACAAGTTTTGTTGCTAAAATATAATCTCTAAGATATCCTCACGAACATCTTAGTACTCACCTATTAGATTTCTAGGATATCATCACAAACATGTAGAATAGACTCCGCTGTGTATAGCATTATGTAATAGCCGCATTCCTATATATTTCCTTGGTTCTTGTACTAATAATTTTTTTTAAAAATTAGTATCATATAATCACATTAACTGATGACTGAATAGAATTCTACAACATCAATAGACAATCACACCTTGTTTTTTGTTGGGGCCCAACCCTCATTACCATTATTCCTTATACATTTTAACAAAGGCATCGGTATTGAAAGCATACAGTAAACACAATTTTTTTAGGGAAGTGAAACATTAATCTACCATGGTCTCCATAAAATTGTAGTAACATATTAAAAAAAAGTATTAATAGATTAATTTTGGTTAAAGGACATGAGTTTGTAACCATCACCTTTCAATATATGTATAGAGACAAATGAAAAATACATTATAATACTTATATTTTCTTCATTATCCAAGGTTCTTCTCTTATGAATGTCCTCACTATCTGACCCCTCTTCCTCAACGTCTTCATCGCCTATTGTATCGGAATGTCCTTCTATTGTACCCGTTTGTTCTTCTTGGTTCCTTTTTCAGAATGAATAGGATCAAAGGCGAAAACCAATATATCCCACTTGCAAATTACTAGCTTACAAAGTAGAACATAACATTTAAATAAAAAAACTTAAATGAATCCTAATATTGCACACACCATGTACATATCTTCTTGAAGAACATTGAAAACAAAAAATGTGATTCATAATCTCATCACTTCAACAAGACATCACAAACACATTAATTTTTACTATTTGAACAATAGATGGGTATTAGATCTAGAAATGTTATAGGTAGACCATAGTCTTCACCATGTAAAAAACCCTAACCATAACCAAAGCTCTATGGCATTGATTCTTCAGAGAATATGTGTAGTAGATAAAGATTTAGGGTTCAAGAAGGTTTTTCAATGGAAGTGAGAATTTGAGGAGATAATTGTGAAGTTTTTATGGGAAAAGGTATTGGGAAGGTTTTTGTAGGTGAAAATGAGAGGGAACTCCCGCTGAAAAGAAATGGCTATTAATTACCCTTTTGAAAATTGCCTTTAATGCTCCATTTTTAAAATGCCCGGTTATGTTTTGAGTCAGAACTCTATCAACTTCTAGGTTCTGAATTAGGAACAACATCTTCTCTTTGTGAATTAGAATTGATTAGGATCCAAAATTGGAACCTAATCACGGTATAAAAAAATTATGGGCCGGATTTTCATAAACCATAAATCCCTAACTAACCCTGTCCGAATCCTCTGTTACATGAACTCGTAACCTAACCTTCAACTTCCTCTTTCCAATGAGAAATTTAGTATGGTTCCTAGGCAACGTGGTGGAAAATTGGGCTATAGGTGTGGGAATGCGTCTTCCCGGAGTCACCGACCAACTCAACTGAGCACTGGTGGTGCTCCAGAATGGTTCTACAATCGTATTACATAATAGAGGTACGTGGAATTCAATCGTAGGAAGTGTATTAATCCTATGGTTATTCGTGGTTGTGATGTGGTTCCTCTAGGGTTAGGGTATTTAGTTGAAAAATTGAAGAGCTTGGGTTTGACAAATTACTCATGTTAGATGAACTAGTATACTTTGATAAAGTCCTACAATTATACGCTAATTTAGGGTATGATAGTAACAGTAAGGAGCAGACTATTGTGAAAAATGTGACTGTACCCGTCACAAAGTATTCAATTAATGATTTGCTGGGTATAGAATATACTGACCATACTAAATTGAAGCCTTTCGATGAGGGTAGACCTGTTGAAATATTCCATCAACGGAATTGGCCCGGGGTTACGGAGGTAACCTTGTTGTGCCCGGTAGCAAAGACTAATAAATATTTCAATAGGTTGGGATCGGCATTGGGGCAAGCCGAGAGCTATGATGTGGGAGTGTTCTCCATGGAGAATATGTTAATATATGAGTGGATTTTTCAGAATGTCCTTCCGTGCAGTGGCCACACGTGCGAGCCTACAATAAAAAATAAAATGATTTTTTTGTTGCGTGATGGAGGGTGTTAAGCTCAACCTCGGATGTACAATTATAATGTATATGTTGAAAGCCTTATCGAGTAAAAAGAAGGATCTTTCGTGTGGTGGCTTGATCACGACGTTGATCAAGAAGTAACAGATTTTTCCTGTTGACAAACCCTTGCACATGGAGTACTATGATAAGGCTTGGTTTGACTACAAGCACTTGGTTTTGAATGTCAAGGAAGTATATGTCCAGCACACGGTTCCTGGGTCATCTACTAGGGAAGCAAAGAGGAGTAGGGACGGGGCGATGTTGAGAGCAGAGGCTTCTTCATCTCGTGAGTAGCCAAACCCTAATTCTTTCTCTAGTTTGATTTTTTAAACATTTCTTAACACATATTTCAAATTTATTGGTTGTGTTTTTCAGGGAGGCAAGGTTCTTGGATGAGTACCTTGAAAA
>JAUOBV010121038.1:0-12794 GCA_032360425.1 Rubia occidens | reverse complement strand
ATATAATAATGTCGCATAAAAATTAATATTTAGAAAATAGATGTTAAGACAAATCTAACAATATGTCACATGATATAGTTATTGTTTATATATTAATTTATATTTAGGGTCAAAGTTTGTAAAGTTTGACTCTAAAAAGGCATATAGGAAGTTTAAAGTGGGACGGAGGGAGTATAAATCAAGGAAATTGAATTGCGGATCAAAATTGGCAATAACCCTGAGATTGGTTGGTGTTCGAGAAGATGATACATTTGTGAAAAACCTTTTTTTAAAGGACTAAGGAGTATAAAAATTCAAATTAAGCTTCAAAATAACGTATCAATGACTGACATATTTGTGAAACCAAGGTTGGTTGAAAGAACCTAAAGGCTAAAAAGACCCCATCCTACTGCTTTAACAATCAAAAGTTTCACCCGGGATCGTTTTACTTCGCTAAGGAAGAGGCCCAATGGTAGATGGCTATGGTCCTACCCAAACCTATTCAAATCCAACATTTTATCCTAATGAAGGAAGAATAGCTTCCTCAAATTAACCATAATCTATCGGAAATCAAAGTAACTCTAGTTCGAAGAATCAAAAGCACATGCTAGAAGAGACTAATTGCTACTTGGAAAAGATTGAATGCCGGGCTTCATTTGTATCATGTTCCAATGATGTACTTGATGTAAAAACCCTCGTACATAACCAATATGAGGGAAGGAAATTGAACAACGGATGAATATTGAAAATATCTAAAAGTAAACATGAGAAGGGTTGGAGTAAAAAAGGATGATGCATTTGTAATGAACCTATTTATAAAATGACTAAGGTGAATCTCTTAATACCAATTATGTTTCAACATAACGTATTAGTGAGTGACTTATTTGTGAAACCAAAGTTTGTTGAAATAACCTTATGGAAAAAAAAGACCCCATCCTAAAGCTTTAATGATCAAAAGCATAGGTTTGACTCAAGATATTCTAACTTCCCCGAGGAAGAGGCACAATGATTGGCTGCTGTAGTCTTACTTCCGAATTTTCAAATCCATTTTTTTCCTAATTAGGGAAGAATTGCTGCCTCAAATCAACCACAATCTATAAAAAATCCAAGTAACTCTTGTTCAATTAATCAAGAGCATATGCTAGAAGAGACTAATTGCGACTAGGGAAAAATTAAATACAGTACTTTGTTTCTACCATGTTCCAACCATATACTTGATGGAAAACACTCGTACTGAAGATATATGAGGAAGGAAATTAAATCCCCGATGAATATTTACAATATATCAAACTAAACATGAGAAAGGTTGGGATGCGAGAGGATGAAGCATTTGTGAAAAACCTATTTATCAAAGGAGAGAGAAGAATATCTAACAATCAAAGGCCTAGGTTTCACTCATGATCTTTTAACTTCGTAGAGAAAGAAGCCTAATGATTGGAAGCTGTGGTCATACCTCAATGTATTCAAATCCGAACTTTTGTCCTAATGAAGGAAAAATTACTGTCTGAAATCAACCGCAATCTATCAAAAATCCAATTAAGTCTAGTTTAAGAAATCAATAGAACATGCTAGAAAATACTTATTGCTACTTGGGAAAGATTGAATGTCCAGCTCATTTGTATCATTTTTAAACAAAGCACTTCGTGGAAAAAATATCGTATAGAAGTAATATGAGGCAAGGAAATTGAGCCGCGGATGAATATTTTCAATATCTTGAACTAACCATAAGAAGGGTTGGTGTGCAAGGGAATGATTCATTTGTGAGGAACCTAGTTATCAAAGGACTAAGGGGAATATATAAACACCAATTAATCATCAACATAATTAGTAAATTATTTGTGAAACCAAGGATTTTCAAAAAACCTTTAGGCCAAAAAATACCTCATCCTACAACCTTAACAATCAAAGGCCTAGGTTTTACTTGAGATCTTCTAACTTTGCTGAGTATGAGGCACAATGATAGTAGGCTGTGGTCCTACCCTAAAGTATTCAAATCCAACTCTTTGTCCTAATCAGGGAAGAATCGCTCCCTCAAATCAGCCACAGTCTTTCAAAAATCCAAGAAACTCTCGTTCAAAGAATCAAGAGCACATGGTAGAAGAGACTGATTGCTAGTCAGGAAATACTGAATGCTAGGTTTAATCTATATCATTTTCCAACCAGGTACTTCATGGAAAATTCTTTTACTTAATCAATATGAGGCTAGGAAATTGAACTGCAGATGAATATTGGAAATATCTTGAACTAACTATGAGAAGGGTTAGTGTGCGAGAGAATGGTGTGTTTGTGAAGTACCTATTTATCAAAGTACTGAGGAGAATATATAAATACCAATTAATCTTCAACATAAAGTATTATTGAGTGACTTATTCGTGAAACCAAGGTTGGTTGAAAGAAACTTAAGGCCAAAAAGACCCTATCCTACATCTTTAACAATCAAAGGCCTTGGTTTGACTCGGGATCTTCTAACATAACCGATGAAGAGACACAATGATGGACGTATGTGGTCCTACACCATATGAATTAAAGCCCAACTTTTTAACCTAATAAGGGAAGAATGGCTGCACAAAATCGACACCTATCTATCAAAATTTCAAGTAACTCTAATTCAAATAATGAAGAGCACATCGGAAATCTAAGTTACTCATGTTCGAAGAATCAAGAGCACATGCTAAAAGAGACTGATTGCTATTTGGGAAAGGTTGAATGTCGGGAGTTTGATTGTACCATTTTCCAACCACATACTTGATGGATAAATCTCGTACTAAAGCAATATGAGGAAAGAAAATAGAACCGCAGATGAATATTTGCAATATCTCAAACTAACCATGAGAAGGGTTTGTGTGTGACAGGATGATGCATTTGTGTATAACCTATTTATCAGAGGACTAATATAGAATATCTAAATTTTAAATAAGGTTTAAAATAATGTGCGACTTATTGACTTAATTTTTAAACCAAGGTTGGTTGAAAATAACTTAGGGTAAAAAAAGACCCCGTCCTACAGGCTGAAAAATCAAAGACTTGGGTTTGACTCAAGATCTTTAAAGTTTGCTGAGAAAGAAACAAAAATGATGGGCCGCTGGGGTCATACCAAAAAGTATTCAAATCTAACCACAATCTATCAGAAATGTAAGTAACTATAATTCGAAGAACCAAGAGCACATGCTAGAATGGACTAATTTTTTACTTGGAAATATTTAATGCCACACTTGGTTTGTATTATTTTCCAAGCACGTACTTGATGGAAAAATCTCATACTTAAGCAGTTTGAGGCATGGAAATTGAATCGCGGATGAAAATTGGCAATATCTAGAACTAACATGAGAAGGGTTTATGTGCAAGAGGATGATGCATTTTTGAAAAACCTATTCATCAAAGTACTATTGGAGAATATCTAAATTCCATATAAGGTTAAACATAACGTATGCATGTTGTAAAGGGCACTTAATGAATAGATGAGTAGCATATTCTCCTTTTTCTTGACAGAAGTTACATAATGATCCTCCAGGTAAGGTCTTAAACCTCACCAATTGTCCACAGTGGCCAACCTTCTTTTATAAAGCATCCAAAAGAAGTACCTTTATTTGGGCTGTATTATAGGGTGCCATAGCAGTCTTGCAAAGTAGTTTTTTTTATATTCCTCCCTTTTGAATGTTGTATACTTCTCTGATTCTGAGTTTGCCATTTTTTTGTACACAACTATCCAGCTGATCAAACATTTGAACCTTCAATCTTATAACTTATTTGTGACTTATTTGTGAAATCAAGGTTGGTTGAAGGAAAATTGAGGCCGAAAAAGACCTCATCCTACAGCTTTAATTATCAAAGGTCTAGGTTTGACTCGGGATCTTATAACATTGCCAAGGAAGAGGCACAATAATGGGCGGTTGTGGTCCAAACTAAACATATTCAAATTCAATATTTTGTCCAAATGAAGTAAGAATGGCAGCCTCCAAACAACCACAATCTATCAGAAATCCAAGTATATTTAGTTCAGAGAATATAGAGCACATGCTAGAAAACACCGATTGCTACTTGGGAAAGATTAATTTCCGGACTTCGTTTGTATCACTTTCCAACCACATACTTGATGGAAAAATCTTGTACTTAAGTAATATGAGGCTAGGAAATCGAACCGCGAATGAATATTGGAAGTATCTCGAACTAACCATGAGAAGGGTTTGTGTGCTAGAAGATTATGCATTTGTGAAGAACCTATTTATCAAAGTACTAATGGAGAATATCTAAATTCTAATTAAGGTTTAACATAATATATAAGTGAGTGACTTATTTGTGAAATTAAGCTTGGTTAAGGAAACCTTAAGGCCAAAAAAGTCTCCATCCTCAGCTTTAACTATCAAATGCCCAGGTTTGATTCGGGATCTTCTAACTTCACCGAGGAAGAGCCATAATGATGGGCGGCTGTGGTCCTACCCACTCATATTCAAATCCAATCTTTTGTCCAAATGAAGGAAGAATGGAAGCCTCAAATAAACCTAAATTTATCAGGACTCCAAGTAATTCTAGTTCAAAAAATCAAGATCAGATGCCAAATGGGACTGATTGCTACTTGGGAAAGATTGAATGCCAGGCTTTGTTTGTATCATTTTCCAACCACGTACTTGATGGATAATATCTCTTAAATAAGTAATATGAAGCAAGGAAATTGAACCACAAATGAATATTGTCAACATCAACGACTAACCATGAGAAGGGTTAGTGTGCGAGAGGATGATGCATTTGTGAAGAACCTATTCATCAAAGTACTAATGCATAATCTCTAAATTCCCAATAAAGTTAAAGATAATGTATCAATCAGTGACTTATTTATGAAATCATGCTTGGCTGAAGACACCATAAGGGCAAAAAAAATCCCATTTTACAGCTTTAATTATCAAAGGTCTAAGTTTGACTCGTGATCTTCTAACTTCATGGAGGAAGAGGCACAATGATGGGCGACGGTGGTCCAATCCAAACGTATTCAAATCAAACTTTTTGTCCAAATGTAGGAAAAATGGTAGCCTCAAATCAACCACAATCTATCAGAAATCATTGTAACTCTAATTCAGAGAATGAAGATCACATGCTAAAAGAGACTAAACCTACTTGGGAAAGATCAAATGTCGGGCTTCGTTTGCATCATTTTCCAACCACGTGCTTGGTTGAAAAAATTGCATACTTCAGCAATATGAGCCAACAAAATTGAACCACAGATGAATATTGGCAATATCTCAAACTAACTATGAGAAGGGTTCGTGTGCGAGAAGACGTTACATTTGTGAAAAAACCTATTTATCCAAGGACTAATAGAGAATCTATAAATACCAATGAAGCTTCCACATAACATATCAATGATTGACTTATTTGTGAAATCAAGGTTGGTTGCAGGAACCTTATTGCCAAAATAGACCCCATCCTACAACTTTAATTATCAAATTACTATGTTTGACTCAGAATCTTATAACCTTGCCGAGGAAGAGGGTTAATGATGGGCGGCTGCGGTCCTACTCAAACGTATTAAAATCCAAATTTTTGTCCAAATGAAGGAAGAATGGCAGAATAAAATCAACCACAATCTATCAAAAATCCAAGTAACTGTAGTTCAGAGAATGAAGAGCACATTCTAGAAAAGGCTGATTCCTACTTGGGAAAGATCGAATGTGGGGCTTCGTTTGTATCATTTTCCAACCATGAACTTGATGGAAAAAATCTTGTACTGAAGAAATATAATCAAAGATAATTAAACAGCGTATGAATATTATTGAAATGTGTCAAACTAACCATGAGAAGGGTTAGTGTGCGAGAACATGATGCATTTGTGAAAACCTGTTTATCAAAGGACTAATTGAGAATCTATAAATACCCATTAAGCCTCAATATAACGTATCAATGAGTGACTTTTTGTTATGGGAATATATCATTTATAAATCATAAAAACATTAGCATAACAAATTTTAGGCCATCACCCTTAGCCTCTTTACAGTCTAAATTTGCTACCAAAAACCAAGGGTAAACTACAAGTCAAACTAAGACAGATTTTCTCCAGTTACATTCAGAAAGGATCATTTCAATAAATACCTCCTTCCCTTGTTCTTTATCATGGAAAATCCTTTGATTTCTCTCAATCCATATTTGATAGAGAAATGTAGAGTACAGTTGTAGCCTGCTTCATTTCTTCCTGATCATGAGCTAGTAAAGTTTCTTCTTTAACTCCCTCAGATTTATTGCAGCCCCCACATTTAGGTGCTGGAGTATGGTTGCCGTGAATGGGTAGTGGATGAAAAGATTAGCAGCATCCACTTTAGTAGCTTTGTAGAAATAACATAATGAACCCCCAGGTATGATCTTGAATCTCTATAATCTGTCTACAGTGGCACGTTGGTCTTTTACCAACATCCAGATGAAATACATGTGTTTAGGTTGGATTACAGTGTGCCAGATTAGTCTAGCCATGTAGTCATATTGCTTCCGTCCCTTGAGACAATTGTATGCCTCACTGGTATTGAAATTTCCATTCTTCTGCACACAATTTCCCAGTTAATCAAGGATTTGAGTCTTTGGTGTAGTGATTGTCCTCCAGCCCCAACTGTGTGTATCTGAACCCTTTTTAAATCCTTAAAGTTTTACCTTTTAGGTAATAGGCATTCACTCATTACACCCATAATATATCCTTCTTAGAGCATACATCCCAGACTAGCCTGCACAAGGAGGCTTTCTTCCATAGGGAAGGTCTCTCAGGCCCCATCCTCCAATTATTTTTTATCTGCACATAGCCTCCCTAGCAACTGCTGTAAAACCTCTTTCTCCAGCTTCTCTCACCCACATGAAATTTTTCCATAGGTCTACTATTGCATTGTGAATTCTTTCTGGAAGTTTAAAGACACTGGTCCAGTAGCTGGTGATGCTAAGTAGGACAGTGTTAACCAGCTGAACCCTGCCAGCATATGATAGATTTATGGAGTCCCGGCTTCTTAACCTTCTAGTAATTTTCTCCAGGAGGATACCGCAAGTTGTTCCATTCCACTGCACTGAGGTCAGTGGTAGTCCCAAGTATTTAAGAGGGAACTCTCCTCTTGAAAACTGCAGCATGTCACCCAATATATTTTGTCTGCTTCCAACATTCTAGAGAAGAAAATTTGAGTTTTCTCCGCACTTACAGCAAGTCCTGTTGTACCCTAGAACACTTTGAAATTTCTCTTTACTCCCTCTAGGGATTTTTTATCAGCATCACTGAATATAAAAATATCATCCGCAAATAACAGACTATGCACTCCAATCTTCTGGCACCTTTGGAGGAATCCAATTACGTTTTCATGGAACTGTAGCACTAGTAACCTTGTATATAATGGTACATCAAGATATAGGCCTGTAATCACCAGATGTTTGTGGCTGTGGATTTTTTGGGACCAAGCTAATCACAGCCTTGCTGAAGTGCTCAGGTACTTGTTCACCCTTGAAGAATCTAGTCACTGCTTTAGTCACCCCTCCATCTATAATGTCCCAGGCTTCCTTATAGAAATGGCTGGAGTAGCCATCATGACCATGGCTTTTGCTGGATTTAATGTTTTTCATTACTTTATAGACCTCTTACTCCGAAACTGGTTTGTTCATATGTGCTTGCTGCTGGACTGTTAGTACCGATCCTCTCTTGTTATCTGAGGATCCAGCCTCATATCTGGATGTACCTCCTTTCCCATAATGCCTTTAAAGAATTTTACCAAGTGCTCTTCAATGTTTCTTCTACCTTGTATCATTTCATTACTATTTTCCAGTGAGACAATACGATTAGCATATTTTCTGGATTTTAGCATTGAGTAAAATATGCTGGTAAGTCCGTTCCCCTCATTTTGCCATTTCACCTTGGCTCTTTGTTTGAGAAATCTGTATTCAGCCTCAACTAGCTTTACAACTTCCCATATGCTACTCATTTCCTGTCTTTGCTTCAAATATGAACCAGGGTAAAAAGCCAAGTCATGTTGGTCTCTTTCCCATTTTCATTTGCTACCTTTACCCTTTTTCAATGTCAGAGAATTCATCTCTATTTAGTTTCTGCAGTTGAGCTTCCAGGACTTTCAGCCTCTCAAACAATTGTGGTAGGTTTGTAATCTCCTTCATATCTCAGACTGTCTTCACTGTTGCTCTGAACTTATGTGACATGGACCACATATTGAAGAATTTAAAAGGCCTTAGTAACCTCTCATGTACCTTATGCAATTTCAGGACCAAGGGGAAGTGGTCAGAGGTTCCATTTATCAGCACCTGGCAGACTGAATATGTGAAATGGCTGAGCCATTCTTCATTAGCCGATATTCTATATATATTACTGCATATTCTTCCTTCCTCGATTACACCAAGTGTAGTAGGGCCCCATTGTTTTCAGTTGATACAGCTTAGCTTGGACGATTACTGCCTGGAAATTATCAAGCTCGAGTTGTTGGATTGGTGCACCCCCAGCCTATTTTCAAGTTTAAAGGGCTGTTGAAGTCCCCCATGATCAGCCAAGGTCTATCTCCATGCTGACACTGCCTCAGAAATCCCCACAAATTCCCCCTATCAGTTTGCTTGTTGTTACATAACAAGACAAGTTCTGCCCCTTGATTACACACTCTATGTCAATCCACTGATCCCGCTTGCTGAGCACCTTCACTTCGAAGTAATCAGTTCTCCAAGCCACCCATATCCTTCCACTATCAATAACCGAGCTGTTTGTTTCCAGGTCCTAGTTCAGGCCAAGTTGTCCCCAAACTTTTTTTCATTTACCTTCTTTACTTTTATTTCCAAGAAACCCAGTAGGCCAATCGGGTGTAGCAGACAAAACATCATAACCTTCTTCTATTTTACACCATTATTTACACCTCTTAGGTTCCAAGATAGTATGTTATCAGGTAATATGGGGGATCAGGTAAGAGTTCAAAAAGATTACCTCTATTTCTTCCTCTTTTGATGCATTCTACCTGTTTCTCCAATCCCGACCTAAATTTTTATAGCAGGTCATCTGGCTCCTACCGATACTCTTGCCTGAGGATTGTCTTTCTCTTTGTCACATTTTGGAATTCCCCATTCACATCTGTTGCTATTTTATTTTCAGTGGTTTTCTTTTGTACACTCAGTCCAGCTTTCTCTGTTTGTTTTCCATTGATTTGAACTGCATCAACAACCTTACTAACAGGAATATAAATTTGCTTTACAGGTTTCACCGTCTCATTTTTCCTGCATTGGTCTTCTTAATGTCCAACCATCTAGCAGAAGCTACATTTGATGGCATCCATTCACAGATGATTTCCTAGCTTTGTATTACCTCATTTTCATCTAGGTAAGGGATCTAACCTGGGATTCTCCTTCCTAGTTCTACCTCTACCAAGACCCTGGAAAAGTTGAGTCTCTCTAATTCACTTGTAGCTTTATCCAGTTTTAGAGGGATTCCAATGGGGCTCAATATGGTGCTTAAAATTTTAGGTTTTGAGTAGATAACATCCAATTTCGGTAACTGTAGCAAGACCGGGACCTTTTTACGGGTCTCCATGTCAAGGTTTTTTTGTCCATTTTTGGATGATGACGTGCTTATTATCAAACAAGATTACTCAATTTTCCAGCACCTGATCAGCTTGATTTCTCAGCTCAAATTTAACAAGAAATTACAGAGAAACCATTGATTACAGAGAAGGGAGGGAAGGCGCATAGGATCGTAGACACCACAGTAGTTTCCCAACTCTTAATACTGTCTTCTACATCCTCTTTTAGGATTTTGCCCATGACAATACCATCAATCTCAATTGGGGTATAGAATTTTACCTCAGCTTGCTCCTTGGTTAGAAAAGAGAGGTCCATGGCGGCACTGGTTCATTCCCCTGTCTATCTCCCCATAAGGTTTTCGGCGTAGTGGGCAGCATCACAGTTGTTGGTGCACCATTGGCTTCATCCATATCCTTGAGTGGGCACTCCTGTACAGCAGATACCTTCCCAGCTTCCTGTACACTTCCTCCAACATAATTTCCAACCCTTTTGCCAGCGGTTTATTTTTTTCTGCTGCGAAATCTTTAATCTGGAGCTTGTTTGGGGTTTTTGGTGAACCATGTAAGAGTCTCTCTGCTAGCAACTTCTTCTTACCGCTCGATTTTCCCATTTCTGGGGACAGATACGCTTTATTCAAGCTAGTATCACCCAATCAATGAGTGATTCATTTGTGAAATCAAGATTGGTTAAAGGAACCTTAAGGCCAAAAGAGACCCCATCCCACAACTTTGTTTATCAAATGCCTAGGTTTGACTCGGGATCTTCTAACTTCGCTAAGGAAGAGGTTTAATGATGGGCAGCTATGGTCCTAACCAAATGTTTTAAAATTAAACCTTCTTTTTAACTAACCATGGGAAGGGTTAGTGTGCCAGAATATGATGGATTTATGAAGAACCTATTTTCAAATGACTAACGGAGAATCTATAATTTCAGTTAATGTTCAACATAACATATTATTAAGTGACTTATTTGTTAAATCAAGGTTGGTTGAAGGAACCTTAAGGCCAAAAAATACCCCATCCTAAAGCTTTAATTATCATATGCCTAGGTTTGACTCAAGATCTTATAATTTCATAGAGGAAGAGGAAAAATTATAGGAGCCTGTGGTCCTACTCAAAAATACTCAAATCTAACCTTTTGTCCAAATGAAGGAAGAGTGGCAATCTCAAATCAACCACAATCTATTGGAAATCCAAGTAACTCTAGTTTAAAGAATCAAGAGCATATGCTAGAAGAGACTGGTTGCTACTTGGGAAAGATTGAATGTCGGGCTTTGTTTGTATCATTTTCCAACCATTTACTTGATGGATAATTTTTTTTATTAAGAAATATGAGGGATGAAAATTGAACCACGGATGAATATTAACAATATCAACAATTGACCATGAGAAGGGTTGGTGTGTGAGAGGATGATGCATTTTTGAAAAACCTATTTATCAAAGGACCAATGGATAGTATTTGAATTCCAAATAAAATTTAAGATAATGTATCGATGAGTGACTTATTTTTTAAATCTTGCTTGGTTGAAGGAGCCTTAATGCCATAAAAGATCCCATCCTACAACTTTATTTCTTAAAGGTCTACGTTTGACCCAGGATCTTCTAGCATCACGGTGGAAGAGCGACAATGATGGGTGGCTCTGGACCTACCCAAATGTATTCAAATCCAACTTTCTATCCAAATGAAGGAAGAATGACAGCCCAAAATCAACCACAATCTATCAAAAATCCAAGTAACCTTAGTTTGGAGAATTAAAAGTACATGCTAAAAGACACTGATTGCTACTTGGAAAAGATTAAATGGTGGGCTTCGTTTGTATCATTTTCGAACCACGTACTTGATGGGAAAAATCTCGTTTTTAAGCAATATGAGCAAAGAAAATTGAACCGTAGATGAATATTGGCAATATCTTGAACTAACCATGAGAAGGGTTGGTGTGGTAGAAGATGATGCATTTCTGAACAACCTATTTATCAATGAACTAATGGAGAATCTATAAATTCCCATTAAGATTCAACAAAATTTATCATAGAGTGGCTTTTTGTGAAATAAAGGTTGGTTGAAGGAACTTTAACGCCAAAAAAGACCCCATCCTACAGCTTTAATTATTAAATGCGTAGGTTTGATTTGGGATCTTCTAAATTCATCTAGGAAGGGGCATAATGATGGGCGGCTGTGGTCCTACCAAAATGTATTAAAATCAAACATTTTGACCAAATGAAGGAAGAATGATAGCTTCAAACCAACCAAAATCTATAGAAATCAAAAAATTCTAGTCAATAGAATCAGGAGCACTTGCCAGAAGAGATTGATTGCTACTTGGGAAAGACGGATTGCTAGGGTTCATTTGTATCATTTTCCAACCACACACTTGATGGAAAATATCTCGTTTAAGCAATATAAGGCCAAAAAAGAAGTCGGGATCCTCTAACGTCATCAAGGAAGATGCATAATGATGGGCGGCTATGGTCCTACCCAAAAGTGTTCAAACCAAACTTTTTGTCCTAATGAGGAAAGAATGGATGCCTCAAATCAACCAAAATCTATCGAAAATCCAAGTAACTCTAGTTCAAACAATAAAGAGT
Organism: Rubia occidens; assembly: GCA_032360425.1. Classification (NCBI taxonomy): domain Eukaryota; kingdom Viridiplantae; phylum Streptophyta; class Magnoliopsida; order Gentianales; family Rubiaceae; genus Rubia; species Rubia occidens. The sequence goes on along the minus strand of JAUOBV010121038.1, from coordinate 714 downwards.
GCATGCTAGAAGAGACTGATTGCTACTAGGAAATGATTGAATGCTAGTCATTGTTTGTATCATTTTCCAACCACGTACTTGATGAAAATATATTGTACATAAGCAATACGAGGGATGGAAATAAAAACACAGATAAATATTTTCAATATCACAAACTAACCGTGAGAAGGGTTGGTGTGCGAGTGAATGATGCATTTGTGAAGAACCTATTTATCAAAAGAATAATGGTGAATCACAAAAATCCAATTAAGTTTTATGATATGGTATCAATGAGTGACTTATTTGTAAAAACAAGGTTTGTTGAAGGAACTTTAAGGTAAAAAACCACCCCATCCTACACCTTTAATTATCGAAGGCATAGGTTTTAGTCATGATTTTCTAACTTAACCAAGGAAAAGGCACAATGTTGGGCGGATCTGGTCTTACCCAAACATATTAGAATAAAAAAATTTCCATAATGAACGAAGAATGACTGCCTTATAGTTGGAGGATTAATTACGAAGTTATTTAATTCGGTTATTTTGAGTTATCGAAATGTTTAGCTGGAAACCGCTTTCAATCTGCTAGCATCAATTATATTGGGCTTGCAGCTTATTGTGACTGAACCTATAGGGTCACACACAAAGAATGAAATTGGATAAAAGAAATAACTATTGGGCTAGGAGCCCAGATAGTAATTATATGAGAAATGAGTTTAGAACTCATTAAGTCCAA
>JAUOBV010120717.1:0-12799 GCA_032360425.1 Rubia occidens | reverse complement strand
TTTCTCTCTAGTGGAATCCGATCTTGGTCGGCTGTGGATGTAGCCAATTGGTGAACCACGTAAAATCTCGGTGTTTTTTTTTCGCTTTATTTTTTGCGTTTGTTCTTTCTACGGTATTCCTCACAACATACATCATATTCCTTCCACAATTAACTTCCGATTTGCTGTTGATTCAAAAAAAATTGCAAACTAATGTAGCAGCATATTTTAATGTCTAAAACCAACTTTTGTAAAATTTTGCATGAGTGATATCACGAATAGTGCTAAACAATAGCAAATAAGGGTGAATTTGTGAAAAGTACGTATTTTAGGACAACCTTTTAAAGGTTCAAATATATCGATAAAATATCATATGAAACAGAAACATGTTGTTAACATGATAGAATACGCCAAGTCATAAGCATGCATGCATTTTCTGATTACTATTTAGTTCTGATTCATGAACCTCTCGTACAAAAAGTTGCTAATAATTTCTACATTTTCTGATTACAAAGTTCATGTCCCCTGTTTTTGTTCAAGGAACTAGAACAAATACCTAAATTTAAATGAATCCACTGCGGTTTATCTCTATCGCTATCGCATAAACACATCAATATAGATATATATTGAAAATTTGCAAAAATATAATATTGAGTTTGCAAGTTATTTTAATTATTTGAAGAAAATCACTTGAAGGTTTAACCTTTATTAATTCATATGTGACATTATATGCATTGGCGGCCCCACCCTTATTCCTTGGTAGTTTTATTTTTTAAAATTATTTTAAAAAATTAATTGTACGTGAATTTCTTAGTATATAGATAAATTTTAGACAGTCATTTTTAAAAAGTTTATTAGTTGTATAAAATACTCACATGATTACTTGTTTTAGGAGTCCGTTTGCATCCTCCTTATTTTAATTAATTTATTTCAAGATAATTTGCAAGAAAATTATAGATAGGAGATATTTACATTATATACTGCTTAATAATGTACTAACCATGTGCAATGGAATGAAATGCTCCTGATTCAACTCATGATTGTTTTGTTGCATTAATAGGAAAAAAAATGTCTTATTAACCTATTGAAGAAAGAGTTATTACACTTTATCAAAATATTAATAATTTAAAGAAATATTATAATGCTATATTATTTATATTGAGATTTAAATTTCATTAATATATTTTATTTTCAAATATACTATTAACTAATATTAGTGTGCCCCTACTGAATTTATTTTCTAAATATGCCACTGCATGTGAGGTGTCTTTGGATTCTCCGTAACACGTAGTTTCTAAAAAGTAAAATTTTATAGCCTGTTATTGTATGAAATTAAAGTTATCGGTGGTCAAACATGCCTTGAATTCTTTTAAGAAAAAGGAGTCATTATTAAGAAACTAGAGGGAGTACAAACACTTGGTGGATCCATTTCACCATAAAAGTCACCATAAAAGTCATGGTATTATATTTAATTATTGAAAAATGAAATTGAATTAAGGGATATTCGGTAATCCCAACCACCATATAATGAAAATTGTTTGCTTTCTGAATGGTGCGGTCAATCAGGAATATTGAAGTCATTTTGACTAAACTTCACCAAGGTGTTTAAAAATAACATACTAATATTACAATATGTTACTGATTTAATTCTTTACCATACATAATCATTCATACCTTATACTAATATTATAATGTGTTAACTTATTTTAATACCGTACTACTGCAACAAAAAAACTACTATACTAGTAGTGAATATTCTACAATTTTTAAGAATTCTTTACTATATATAATCAATCATTAACTTGTTAAAATATATAAATTCTTAAGATATAATTAAAATCATAAATATCATATATATATATATGATACATATATATATCATATATATATACATAATAGCATAATAGAGCAAAGGCCAATATGGGCTAGCATATCAAGTTATAGCCAAAGAGCCCAAGACCCAAAGGGGGTCTCATGCTTTTCGATAAGGGCTCACTGTGAACCCCTGACCTCGACCTTAATGAAGTTTGAACGTAGGTAATAGCTAGACTCTAACTTGAAATTCATATTCTCTTATCTATGTTCTTTGACTATTTCTACCTATAACTCAAAACCTTACAAGAAACTGTTACCTAAGATAAAATGAAATGGAATAAATAAATAAATAGATATAACAAAGAAATAAATAGTGATAGTAAAGTCATGTGTATTGTTGGCTTTATTCAAGTGTTCGTTTAACGGAAAAATAAAACAAAATAATACAAATAAAATAACTGGTAAGAAACTAAAAGAAATAGGTGATGAGAAATCACATACATTAACATAGGAAGGATAACAAGGAATACAACTAGCGCCTTTAAAAGAGCAATATTAATAATAATAATTAATTAAGAAATAATGAATTGAATCGTTAATTAAATATATATTATTAGGTTTTTAAAATAAAGTCTCGTAATATTGAATTATGATTGAAATCAAACTATTGGCAGTTAATTTGGGTTATTAATTAAATATTGGTATTATTGTAAATTTTATAATAAAATATCGTAATATTGAAATTACAATTGAAACTAATGTGTTGACAATTGTCTACCCATTTCACATTTTCTTAAAAAGAAAAATAATACTAATAATAATAAGAGTAAACAAGAAAAATAGATAATATATAGGTGTGTATATATATTATAATGATGTATAGTTTTTAAAAATGTAATAATAATAATAAATTAAAATGGGTTAAAATGGGGTGGGCGGTGAACCCCACCCCAACATAAGGAGTATAATGAATGTGCAAATGGCTGAAGCCATGGCATGGAAACGTGTCCAAAGGGAGTAAGGGAAAGTAAGTCGGCCAAGCTTATGTCGGCTAAAGGAAATGCCGATGGGAACAAGTCCTATAAATATAGGGGGATGAGGCAGTGTTTATTCACACTCCGTTCCGAAGAAAACATTCCCTCCCCCTTCTTCTTTTACAAATAAAATACATGGAAATTTAGCTGTTTGGATAGGAATAATGGAATTGTGGCATTGAAACTACGTTCGATCCGGTGAATATTTTGATCACCCTGGCACGAATTGAATTCAAATTTATGATTGCATGCTATTTTATGCCGGTTAATTTTAAATGTGTTATTTGATAATTTTATATAATGCATAAAATGTTATAAATATTATCCTCTTTTCATGTTTATCATTTTGTTTCATAATAATTAAGCACGGTGTGTACTTTATCATATTGTGCTTAATTATTGTGATACTATGTGAAATTAATTACTGATTATACGTGGATGACCGCCTTGTACTTTATCTTACTGTGTCAAATATGACTGCTTGCTACTTGATTGCTTAACTGTGTTTATCGGGGTCACCGACGCGATTGGAGTTCGGTCTAGTTCGACGGGGAACGATATAGACCGAATCGTACGACTAGATCGGCTACTCGTGACGTTTCTGGTATGCTAGCATAACCAACTGGTACTGATACGAGCTCGTAACTGAACATATTGAGTGTGGTTGACGATTGTGGATTCCTGAATCTGATTGCCTTCGGGCACTACTGAAGGGTTTATGCCATGTATGTTAGTCAGAGTTGCCATATAGACACTTGACTGCGTCTTGGCATAACCCAACTGTATCCTTTTACTATGTGCTAGGATCTATGTGGCTATTTATTTTATGTGATCACTAAATTTAACTTGGTAATTATTGGCGATGGAACCTCACTAAGCAAGGAGCTTACCTTAGTTTAAATAACCCTAACAGGTGTAGCTGAACAGTTAGAGTGAAGTACACTGGTGCCTTTACTTCTTTTGGGAAAGGATCCTGGGCGAACCTTATAATCTTTTGGATTAGGTTGTATTATAGTTATGTAAAATATTAATGTAAAACTGATCCTTACCGGATCCTTTAGAACTTTTGCTTGTACTTTAGTTGAAAATCATGTTTAATGCTTGTATTAAGACTTTCACTGTAATAGTAAGTTAGGTTTGGATTTTCTAAATTGTTTTCGCGTAACTGTATTTGCTCGTTACTACATTTGAGCAACCTGGTCGGTTGGATTCTCGGTAGCACGCCCAGTCCGACCCGATACTTGCGTTGAGCAAGTGGGTCGTGGATCTGGGGTGTTACACTCACTATGGGTCCTTTCTAGAAGAGAAAAGAAGGTAGGTTTTAAACCAAAGAGATTAGGGTTCCAATGTAACTATAAATAGGGAGGTATGTCTTCTATTTTTGGTAACTATTTCATTGCTTATTTTTGCCTTTTATCTTATCACCCAGCTGAGTCTAACTTAATCAGCGAAGAATATCCCCCCGGATTCCTACAGGGTTTTGGTTACCTTTGCAGATTGTGGGTCAGCGGAGCGGATCCAGGTCGGATCGGATCAGAGGTTTCTATTCCCGCATTAATTGGCACGCCCAGTGGGACCTTTTGATTACTAGATCTTTTGGTGTATTTCTGCATCCACGACTGCTACTTGGAGGAGAAGCTAGAGGTTAAAGGTGAAGAAAGCCTACACTAGTCGGGAGGTCAAGTCTTCGAGGAGTACAGTTGTCCCCATGACCCCGCAGGCAATGAAGGCGATACTAGTAGAAGCTTCGATAGCTCCAGATCCTATGGTTCCCCCACTGAGGGATTGCATGCTGGAACACCACCAAAAGGATCGGGAGATGTAGAAGTCACAATTGAGCCAGCTGTGGGAGTCGGTAACACGATGCAATTGTTTGGGTCGCGAGGAGTCGACAACCACCTCGCAGAGGGTTCTAGTGATTTGCACATCGAAGGATATGAGTGAAGGATCCAGGAGAGTCGGAACATGGGGGATGCGACGATGGGCATAAAACTAAGTTTCGACCAGATCACACAAATGTTGATAGCAACAGGGTATCGGGTTGTTCCCCCTTTGATGGTCCATGGTCCTTCGACGATGGCAATCCCTCGATGACTCTTGCTTCTTCGATGACATTAGAGTCACAGTTCATAATTCTACCATTAGCGAGTCAAATGTTGAGTGTACCCTATTTGGGGTATGCAAGAGAAACTGCAGTACCCAGACCGCAACCCTCTTTCCCATAACACATGCAGATGAGCTATCCTATGCCCACTTTGATGCCTTCAAACCTGCTCCCAAATGCAGAACAAATTAGGGGTGTTGCATACCCGGGGGATATGGGAGTTGGTTTCCACTCGGGGACGCCTGCTTTGCAACATGGGCACACCTTCCTGGGTGATGAAAATCATCGAATTCTGAATCAGTACAGGAACTATACCTATGATGAGACATAAAGTGCTCTGGGGAGGGAGTTGGATAGGTTGATAGGGCCGACTGGACAAGTTACGGGATCTCCATTTAGTTCAGTCATAACATCTTTTTGATGGCCTGGAGATGTAAAACCACCAGAGGGAATCCTTACCTATGCAGGAGATTCACATCCTCAGGAGTTCATCTAAACTTTCCTCAGTTTGATGAACTCTCGAGACTTCGATGAAAGGTTGACTTGTAAGATGGTGGGTAACTACCTTTGGGGGAAAGCATATGAGTGGTTTAGCAAATTGCTAAGGGATTCATTGCATTCATATCTGGATTTCAGTGGAGCATTACTGAGCCAGTATTGAGAAGAAGTTCACTAAAACATTGGCAGACTTGTATCAAACGAAACAGAAATAGGGGGAGTCTACTGCGGCTTTTATCATAGATATGTTGATGATAGTTTGGGAGTTGTCGAAGGAACTGAGAATGAAATTATCCAAGGATATTTATTGGGGATGGAAGACCTTGAACTTTATAAGAACTGGCTGTAAAAACCCCTAAAATACTTCAACATCTGCAGGAGGTTGTAGAGCAACATTCGAAGGTAGTGGAAGCCACTCGAAAGAAGAGAGAGGGAATGATGGCTAAGCAGGAAAAATCTATTGAGCCTCGAGGGAAAATGCTTATGGTTAGGTCGGGTTTTGAGAAGTACACACCTATGAGACGCACCCTAGTGGAAATATGGAGTATCCATAGGGGGTTCTTCAAGCCACCACCACCAGTGAATGGTACAAACAGAGCTTTCGCTTCCAGGAGGTCCACCAGCAAGCTTTGTGACCATCACGAGGATTATGGGCACTACACGAATGATTGTACCCACTTTAGGATGGAGATTGATCGGTGTGAAAGAGAAGGTCTTTTGAAGGAATCATTTCGCCAACCATTTCGGGATAACCTTCAAAGACAAGGAATGGAAGAGGAAGTAGGTGGCCTCTAAAGAAGAGCTTTAATGCTGGAGGACAAGAAGCACGCGGTCCTCAGAGCCAACGACATGAGCTTTGGGAAGAACCACAACGGAATCCTTTAGCAGAACATCAAAATAGGAATGATGGAAACCATGTAAGGTATAGGGTGATCAATGTTATTAGTGGGGTTTTTGGGGAGAGATCGTCGAACGCAGTGATGAAGACTCAGCCTCGGCGCATACCGGTGGGTAAAAGGTTTCAACCCGATGAGATGATCACATTCTAGGAGGCAGCGCAGTCCCAAGTCAATCCCCCCATGCGAATCCCATGAATATCTAAGCGATAACTGGAACTTCCTTGGTAAAACGTGTATTCGTTGATGATGGAAGCGAGGTCGACGAACTTTTTATGAAGTAGATTGACAAGAGTATGGAAATATATGTGGATGGTATGGTGGTAAAGAGCATGACTTTTGACTAGTTCTACAGGATCTAGAGGAAACGCTTGAGGAGTTGTGTAGGGCAAATTTAAAGTTGAACCAGGCGGAAATGATCAACATACACAGCTCAAGGCCTTTCGACAAATGAGGAATTGACTTGGTTGGACCCTTCCCTTAAGCTCTCGAGAGATTTAAATATCTTATTGTGGTGATTGACTACTTTACTAAATGGGTCGAAAATGAGCCGTTGACAAACATCCAGGGGAAGTCTGTTGTCTCGTTCTATTGGAAAAACATTATTTGTCGCTTGGGTATTCCTAGAGCATTCATTACTGACAACGAAACCCAGTTTGCGAATGACCCATTTAAAAATGGGTGTGAGGAGTTCAAAATTCAGTTGAAGGTGACATCGGTATACCACCCACAGACCAATGGTGAAGTCGAAGTTACTAACCGTGCCCTAGTTAAGGGTATTAAAGCAAGGTTGGAATGAGCTGCTGGTAATTGGATCGACGAGTTTCATAGTGTGTTGTAGGCCTACTGAACAACTGAATGTTCCACCACGGGGGATACCCGTTAAGGCCTATTCTTTGGTTCAGAGATGATTATTTTGGCAGAAATTGGTGTCACAAGTCCGAGGATGCTGGTAGTGGAAGAAGGCAATGATGAAACTGCCTTTTAGACCTGACCTGGTGGAGGAAAGAAGGGCTCTAGCTTCGATTAGAGAGGCCAAGGTTAAGGAGAAGGTCAATCAATACCATGATCGAAGTATAAAAGGAGTCCAGTTTTCCATAGGATACCTCATAATGAGGAAGAATAAGAAGAGCCGCCAGAAACCAGAATGCAAGCTAGCTCTGAATTGAGAAGGACCCTATCGGATTCTCGAAGTTCACCTAGGAGGAAGCTATATGTTAGGAACAATGGATAGGGATCGTATACCAAGGAGGTGGAACATAACTAACCTTCGGCAGTACCACCAACTGTGAGATTGAAAAACTTGAGCTAAGTGGAAGAGATGTGAAGTAGTGGAATAACTAGTTTTGAAAAATGTAGTTCCCAGATTTGTATGCCCCGCGCAGTAATTGGGTGAATTAATGAAATTTTGATACCTTTGATACCGTTTCAAATGACACCCTAATCGATCTTAAGCGATCAAACATTTTCTCTTAAGCGATAAAACATTCACTCTTAAGCGATCCAATATTTGCTCTTAAGCGATCAAACATTCGCTCTTAAGGTATCAAACATTTGCTCTTCATGGATCGAACATTCACTCTTAAGTTATCAAACATTAGCTCTTAAGCAATCGAACATTCACTCTTAAGCGAGAAAACATTCGCTCTAAAGCGATCAAACATTTTCTATGAAATGACTGAACATTCGCTCTTAAGCGATCGAACATTCGCTCTCAAGTGATCAAACATTCTCTCTTAAGTGATCAGACAGTTGCTCTTAATCAATTAAACATTCGCTCTTAAGCGATAAAAAATTTACCCTAAAGAAATTAAATTATTCGCTCTTAAGCAATCGAGACATTACCGAACCAACTATTTTTTAATATTTTGTTAATCAGAGAGTGTTTTAAGATGGTGAATAAAAAAATAACTTCTTTTTATTCATACGATGGGAGTTTTACAGGATATGAACCCGATGAGCAGTTATTTCACTTAAATTTGCAGTTGGTGAAAAATAATTTGCAAAATTTTAACCAGACCACTCCACATTTTCAGGCTTCAATCTATTCGAAAGCTTAAATAGCTTTTGATCTCACCCTCTGAACCTTGGGGGTATGACGGGCACGTCACTTTCGCCAGGGTATTAAATTTTCAGCAGGTGATAAAGTCTCATCATCATCACAAATATATATTGGCCGATCACCATCATTGCCATAAGTTATTGCGGGAATCTTTCTGACGTCCTCATCGATGCGAGCCGATGTTAGAGTCTCTCTCACAGGCTCAACTCGAGCAGTTTTATTAGAAGGATTGGCTATTCGAGGGCTACTACCAGGATGAGATTCACCCAACTTACTCTTAGGCTGAGGCTTATTTTCGGGCTAAGTTATCTCCTTTGAAGATCTCGTGGAACGTTTCCTCTTTGGGGTAATCATCTGCAAAGGATTTTTCAATGAGTTTCCCTTCGTGGAACTAGCCTAGGAACGGAGATGCTCTAGCCACTCGTGCACGGTGTCATACACGGCATAATAGGAAAGCTCCTGATCTAAATACTTATTCAACATATCTTGTTCAATATCATACAAAAACTTGGGCATATCATCGATGAGACTTATATTGAGAACACCATGAGATAGCCTGTATGCTCGAAGACTATTAGAGAAGGCTTCGATGGTAGCAGTCTATTCTGACGCCTTACATAGAAGCCGGGAGTTTTGGATCACAGGCTCCTGATAGAGTTAGAGATCGCTATCAATGACCTTCTGTAAATGAAGTATCTCTTAGCTAAGGTGCCTGCTACATTTCAGTGTCTTAGCGACCTGGCATTGGAGCCTTCTAACCTCATCTTGATAGTATGTAATATCCCTCCTTATATTCAAAGTGCAATATGATCTAGCATCAGTGAGACAGCCATATAAGCTGGAATATTCACCCATTATCTCCCGTAAGGCATTTTGATGATCCATCTCAGTACCACTGCAGGGTTCATCAACTACATCAAGGGCAATAGCAGTTCGACCAGTCCTTGGATCCTTTTGTGCTTTGCTAAGAAGATCCTTAATTAAAGGATGACCACCATCATGCCATAAGGATAGCTCTTTATTTGCCTTGGATAAATCATTGGTTAATCGGGTTAGTTCAGTAAGGGTTTTCAAAAATTCTGCCCTAACCCTAGATAACTCTTGAGTGGGCCTCTCCAGCTCATCTCCTAGAAACAAATTCTGTAAAATATGAAAGACACAAATCAAATACTTAAATTAAAAGAGAGATCCGGAAAAATGGTTAATATATATTATTCTAGGACATGGTTGTTCGATAGGCATTACAAAGTAGAAGCAAGGAAAGACTCACGTTCTAAGCTAGGATCAGTCCCCTCATGAGGCACGACAATCTCGACATCTCGGTCTTCCTCAACATTGTCAGTCTGGCCATCTCTCTCCTTAGAAGAGCTAGCCTGGGCACCATCCCTGGCCTTCGAAGACATAGCTGAAACATTAATCTTCTGAAGGTCCTCAGCTGTGTAAAACTTCTTTGCTTTCCTCATGCGGTTAAAGAGCTCAAATTGGAAGCCACCGGGCCACCGGGGCTAGTAGTTTCGGCTCACTTTGAATGGATCTTCTCCTTACAATCTTCGATGACATATTCTTGAAGAGTCTCGGCTTGCTCAACAACAAGGTTTTGAGATACCCAACCAATGACTTCTAAGCGCCCCACTACTTTGTGATCTTCAAGAGATCGAGGAAGAAATCGTACATGTCCTGAGAACCCATTAGCTTATCACTTGCTGAGCTTTAACAGAGCATTTCTTAGAGAGGCATATCTCCCTATCCTCCATCTTCTTCGGGCTCTCTTGTAGATCATCAATCTCCTTCTTCACCCTCAACCTCTCATCTCGACGGGAAGCTTCAACTGCGGTCTCGATAGAGCCACGCATAAGAGGAAGGAATTGGCTAGCGGTTGATTGTAGGGATGATTGAATAGTCGTTACCACCTAAGCAAAGGAAAATGAGGGATTAACTTAGAGTGAGAAAAATTAAACCAAAGAAGAAAGTATGGTAACATACTGAGGGATCACCACTTAGCTCCCTGAGGAATCCCAAAGATAGATCATCCTTGTCAGTCGAATCACTCGGGGAAGTGGGGTTGAGATCGTCGGATGTATCGATGGTTTCGGTCCTTGGCCTCTCGAAGGACTCTCATGCACCGGGGGCCTCTGATGAGCAGGAGTAGAAGAAGGTTGCCACACATTGGCCCTGGGATGGGGATCCATGTCCTTCTCAAGCTCATTCACGAAATCATTCGAGCCGCCCACTATATAAAGAATACACAAGTTATATTTTGATAAAGAATAGGAATTTAAACTTGAAAGTATTTATCTTAAATACCTTCAACAGAGTCTCGATGATTCGCAAAAGCAAAAATAGCATTGTAAACCCACTCGGGCCAAACAAAGGGTTTCACGCCTTTTGCCTTCGGCCAGTATATCTTAACATCCAGAGGTTCTGGTCCTCAAAGACGTTCTACATCCTCACGCATACCCTCAGGGATCACATATTTACCTTCCTCGTCTCAACAAAGACGTTAGGATTCCATTGATGGGTTAGATAGATAGAACGGTAAAAAAATCAAGTCCTTGTCCTACCATCGCGCGTTATTGGAAAGAGGAAGGATGACCTTAGCCCAGATAGCATATTAGCAAGAGTAAAAGTTCCCCTAATGTCTCGATTGCTAATCAAACAATATGTGGCTCTAAGTAGTTCATATTGAGGGTCTACTCCCACCTCCTTACATCTAACTAAAAAGGCCATACTAATTACCACCACATTAGGATGCAATTGGGACAAGCTGACATCGAACTCCTCCATCAAGTTCAATAAGAGAGAGGGACAAGGAAAACTTAGTCCCGACCTAATATGTTTACTGTAGGTTATGGCATTTCCAATGGGCAGGTTGTTAATAGACATCCCGATTTGATACGATAACCCTCAACTTAGCGTCCAGGGGAATACGTTGATATGAGGTGATTTTCTCGATGAGTTTCTGAACTTCTTCGGGTAAACAATATCGCTCAGGGCTTTCTGTAGCTACCGAGGCTTTATTCTTAGAACACTTCTCAACCACAAACTTCCTCTTGGGAGAAACGTACGGAATTACGTTACTGATCCCCCCCTAAACCCTATGACCACTTATTTGTTCGAGATTGTCCTCAAATTGGCCAGCAAAACTCTCGCCAGTATTATTTCATAACCCAGAAGGTTCATCTCTAAATGAAATAGTCTCCTTGAATCAGGAAGGTCATCAGAGTCAGAAATGGGATGAACTGGCTCTGGACTTCCCGAGCTAATCGAAAACTCAATGGACCTGGGAAAAATTTGTCAAAAAATGTGGATTAGCGCTTTCCGAGAGATTTTCATCCAAGATACTCACTCTCTCACCAGAATCCCTCTCATGGTTTATTGCGGAAAGAGATTGAGAAGAATCAGCATTATTAGAATCTGTAGGGGGGAGAGAAGCAATGGAAACTTACTTGTAAGGAATGGAGAAGGAGAATAACTTCGGGGATGGGGATTGAAGTTTAAGTTGAAAATCTTTGGGTTATGACCTGCAGAAAAGGAAAACAACGGATAAAAAGTTGAAGAAGGAAGGTACTTTGGGATAATAAAGGCGGAAAAGGAAGAAAAATGTGAATAATGACTACTTAGGGGAAGGAAGGATATAAAAAGATGAAAAAAGAAAGAAGATTTAATTTACTTCACCTACTCATGCGTCATAATCTCGTTATTGATGCCTACACGCGTGCCTGTCCAAATTCCAAAATCTAATTCACTTGAAAAAATCTAAGTGCTCATTTGCTAAAACTAGGCCTCGAAAGTTAAATGACTCAAGGAGTTTTAGACATCATCGAAGGCAACCATCACATGTTATAGCCATCGAAGGACTTAAGCCTCGATGGCTCAGCAGGACCTTTGATGGGACAAAAATATCGAAGAATAAAAGATCACTTAATTTTCTGGGGGCTTTTGGTAGCATAATAGAGCAAAAAACCAATATGGGCTAGCATATCAAGTTCTAGCCGAAAAGCCCAAGACCCAAAGTGGGTCTCAGACTTTTCAATAACGGCTCACTATATGGCCTTTCTAGAAGAAAAAAGAAGGTAGATTTTAAACCACAGAGATTATGGTTCCAAGGTAACTATAATAGTGAGGTATATCTTCTATTTTGGGTAACTATTTCGTTGCTTATTCTTGCCTTTTATCTTATCACCCAGCTGAGTTTAACTTAATCATCGGAAAATTTCCCCCAGATTCCTCCAAGGTTTTGGTTTCCTTTGCAGATTGCGGGTCGGCGGAGGCGGATCGAGGTCGGATCGAGGTCGGATCGAATCAGAGTTTCATGTTCCCGCATAAATATATATATATATATATATATATATATAATCCCTCCGTCCCACTTTAAACTTCATATTTGCTTTTTCAGAGTCAAACTTTACAA
>JAUOBV010120504.1:0-12799 GCA_032360425.1 Rubia occidens | reverse complement strand
TTAATATCCGTAATTAAAGTTATTAATGGTCAAACATGGCATGAGAAAGTTGACCAAAAAGTGTGCAGTTTGAACTGAGATGGAGGGAGTATAAACTGTCTTACCATACGAGGGACTAAGTAAAGTTAATTTTTTTTTAAAGAAAGTGCCCTGTATCATCTCTCGGTCTCATCTTTGTACAATTGTATTAAAACCCCCCGTCTCATCATAACATACTTGGTTGGGTGAGATCGCCTCACCCAAGGCTTTGTAATTGTTTAATGGTTGAAGATCGATCGCAATCATGGATTTGATAGAAATGTAGTTTAGTTGCTGAAGCCAAGAGACTGATATGCTCTATGCAACGCCATTATCAGATATTACTGCAACTAAACAGCTCAGCACAGTAATCGGGTATGAAATAGAAGAATCAGATATTATGTAGTAACTGTTGGATTATAAACAGCTCAGCATAGTAATCAACATTGCAGTAATTTGACGAAGAACGGCTCAGCAAAGGTCAGCAATTTGCTATGTAATAACTGTTGGATTATAATATCTCACAATTTTTCCCTTCACCAAGCAGCTGAGCTATATGGCTACATGTTGATTGACAAAGGGACGAAGTAAAATAGCTCAGCATAAACTGCAATAAACAGCTCAGCATTTGACGAAGGGACACATTGTGAGATTTTACTATCCCAATAGTTATTACATAGCGAAATGTTCGAAATTGACAGACAAATGCTAGAGTACAATTATGATTATGATTAAACCAAGTGCAATACTTTATTACACCAATTACTTTGGAAGCAAATACAATGGCAACTCTTCATTCTTCTATTCCATAACGGCAAACCGGGCAAGTATTGGCCTGCTGCAGCCACTTTTCTATACAATCATGATCAAATATATGATCGCACGCTAACTTCCTCAGTTGAGAATCCTTGGAAAAATCTTCTAAACAAATGCAGCAAAACTCCTGTTTCGATTTCTTCTTCCTCTTCGGTTCTTCCTCTGTTCTTCCACCTTCTTCTAACTCGATCAATCTCTTCATCTTCATCTGTTCTTCCTCTGTTCTTCCAACTTCTTCCAACTCGATCGATCTCCTCCTGCACCTCATCTGGAACTGCTGCCATGTTTCTTCTTCCCCTGTTCGTGGTCTCCCGATCGCTTGTCCAAATTCAGACTCGAAACCAGGATCACTTTGTTTCCCCTCTTCGTACCAAGAATTCCACAATTCGAGCTCATGGCGAGGGACGATAACTTCCTTGCTGATACTCAAGTCGACCTGGATGCACTTTTTGTCGGCGTTATGAGCTTTCTCCATCATTACACAGAGAAAGTTCTGAATTTTTTCGAACACTTCTCCGCTTTCGAACAATTCACAAGACGTCCAACATCCTTCACCGAAATGTCTCTCTGCCCAGGTTATATCTCCGTCGAACAGGAGTGAAGAGCGGCTATACACTTCCGATGTGAGGAATTCTGCGGATGATAATCTGTCCCATGGGAAATGAAAGGAATCGTTGACGCGTAATCCGCAAAAACTCTTCAGCGTCAGCTCTTTTGGACCATAATCCGACTCGAAATCGACGTCGGCTTTGAATTTGACGACGAACATTGGACCATTGGGTGGACATATGTTACTACCGTGGACATTTTGTGATATATTAACGTATGTGTGACTCTCGTAGAGAGAAGAGTTTAGCGGCGGGAACCACATAGAATTCGACATTCTTGAATGTGGGAAACGAGGGAGGAATCGGAGGCTTTTATAGAACAGACCCAATTTTGAATTTCCCTTTTATGGAATGGAATCGGATTGTAGAAATAAAAATCCGACGGACTGGGAAAGATAATTTGAATTAGTTTCCAAATAGGTTTCCTAATAATCATTTGTCCAATTTAGTTACCGTTAGGTTAATTGCATCCGATTGGGTGGCCCTACAAGATTAAATAAGAAGTCCATATATGCATTGCGTAAAATTGCTTTCCTTTTAACACAGGAAAAATGAATCTTGAAAAAATTTCAATTCGCATGTGGCGCCAAGGGAATTCAGTCGGTGGCAAATGGGTGGAAGGGTCGAATATGGGTTAGATAATATGAGTAATTAAAAATGTGGGTATGACTCATTTTGACCTATTTTATGACGGGTCAAAAAATGTTTTCCAGTTCCTTAAATTGTAGTTGTGCATCTAAGTTTTGTGTTGCCAATGTTGGTTTATGCGTTTAGTCCGACTCTTAATTATAATAGTCTTTAATGCTATTTCTCTTTGAACACTTCTCTTCCCTGTTTTAAACCACATGTTATCCCTCTTACTTTTCTTCGTGAATTTGCAGGCAAGGCTTTAAAAGCCTCCAAGTCGAAAATGATCTTGTTGTGCGAAAGATGCCCCATATCCGATGATGCAAGTCTAGCGGTTGTCCGGAAGCAAGCAGGGCCCTTGCACGGGACCAGATTATGCTTAATGTTCGAACGGAACAGTTGGACATAGCCGCTGCCTCAATCCTCTTCGGGCGCCGGATCTTCTCATTATCGTGATACTCCAATAAGAATTCACCCCAAAGGTTGCCTCTACTCGTTCATCAAGTTCTTGACCCGCATACATTAACCTGGAAAAAAAGGATGGTGAAAGGGACGATGCACTATATCAATATAGAACCCAGCTCCTTGGGGAGGCAATGGATGGCTCGACGATGTGCACTACGAAAATCTAAGGGCTCCCCAAAATATTTTCATCTTTTAAGTGATTTTGGGGTTTTTAGTTGGTTTGTATAGAGTAGCTAGGATGTATTTTGGTTGAATTTCAAGTGTATTTATAGAGAGTGATATACATATTATTTGATGGGTTTGTAAATTTATTTTTTGTATTTTTAGTATTTACCTTTTTCGCACGAACAGTGTAAGGGTATACATACAACTTTGGTGCATTTTTTCAAACAGGAAAGGCCTTACATAGTAAAAAGCAAGGGGAAATCTTACCTAATTAACCCTATTATTCATGGTAATTTTTTTAAAACCAAATTAGTCCATTGGGCTGACATGGCCTTACACTGGACTTAAAAAAAATACTAGGTTTTTTTCTTTCTGCAGAAAGGAGTGAACGTGGGAGTACATAAAGTTTTGTTTTAAACCACCTAACCGTTACACGGGTCATTTAATAATTAAGGTAATTGATGTGGTGATTTTGTTTTTTTTTAAAAATTTATTGCAATGAGATTCCAACTATTTTTTAAAATATTTTAAAATATTCTCAAAATATAAATAATTATTGTATGACCCAAAAAGTTATCAGAACGATGTTTTTCATTATTGGTATAACCATTAGACAGTCTAACAAGAGACTTTCTATTTTTATTAATTTAAATAACACAAGTAATTCACTAAAGAATAGTCATGATAGAAGAACTAGTGGTAGGGGCCGGCTCTATAGGAAGGCAAATGAAATGTTCGTTTCATGCTCCAATTTATTAATTATATAAAGGCCTCCTTTTTTTTTTACAAAAATGTACTGTGTATGCAGATTTTTTTTTTTACAATTTTTATTTCTCTGCCTTAGTAACATTCTTAGCTTTTCCATATGAGAACTCATTTTTCTAATATTACATATCTTAAATATTATATGTGAGATCTAATTTTTCAATTTTCTTAAACCCCATAAAAATTTAGGGTCGGCACTAACTAGTGGTAAAATATTAAGTATCGACATAAAAATAAATGAACATTTGAGGTCAATTTACAATTGAAGAAATATTATTGCGGAATCTTTTAATACCAAAAGTTCAAACGTTCACTAGTTAATGGGTGTCATGATAATGTCATTATTCAAAACGATTCAGCTAGGGTGAGCAATTTCAGAATCCAATTTGACTTTGATATGCCGAGTTCGATTCAGATCAAATTTTACTGGTAATAAATTATCGTATAGTATATAATCATAACATGTTTTTATTATATATGGAGTATGTTTAATTATTTTCTACATTTTAATTTTTAAAATATATTTTTAAAACAATTATTAAAGAGAATTAAAGTGGTTTCTTCTCAGTAAAAATATATATTTTAATACACTTTTTAGGAATGAAAAGACGACGTCAGCATTTTCATAATTAAAATAAGAAATGACGTCTCTTGCATATTACATGAAATAATAGCTTATTTCTATTAAGGAATGAAATATGTGAATTCAATTTCTCATTCACAATTATTCTATGATAAATTTTTTTTAGGAAACATACTTTTAATATAAACTAAGTAACAGAGTTATTACACATATTAACTAAACAGTTAAAGGAATTAGCAGCAAAGTGCTCCTTATGCAGAACGGTTCTGGGCACTTTCGTGAAACGTGTTGCTCAGATTTCTTTTCTCTTCCAACCGTCCTGCGATTTCGACTGGTGGTCTTCTTTCTTCATGATTAAGATTCCGGACTAATATCTCCGAGTTCGACCAGACCTGAATTGCCCAAGTTCCCAATCTTTGCACGTACATCAACCCTTTAAGGAATTCTGCTGATAGAGATGAAAACATGGAAAATGACTACTCAGCTTAATACCCTGTGTCTGAAGACTTTGCACCACGGTCCACGTAGTTTCCCCATGCCATTCCGTTTCCCAAAATGCTTCATTGATCTTTAAAGTTGGCAGTACCTGTTCACCGCTCCATTGTTGGATCCGTCCTTCTTGTGGCAGAGACTCGATGTCAACGTTCTCAATATCCAACATCCCCTTCCGCTGATCATCAACTGCCAAGTTTGAATATGCTGCTGGTTCCTGTTCCTGATTCTGGAAAGTCTTCGCATTTTGTTGCAACCATATCTGCCATAAGATGTGGAAAGATAGACAGCTGGCTTCCGTGTCTGGCTCTGGTTGAGAAACCTGTTAGGTTAAATGCCTTTCCACTAGCGGATTGTAGTGGCGGATCCGAATGTGTGGCCCAACAAGATTAAATAAGAAGTCCATTTATGCATTGCTTAAAATTGCTTTCCTTTTATCATAGGAAAAATAAATTTTGAAAAAAAAACTCAATTTGCATGTGGCGCCAAGGGAATTTGGCCAAGTGTATATTATATTAGGTGTGGTAAATGGGTGTATGCGTCAAATATGAGTTGGGTAAAAGGATAATTAAAAGAGTTAAGTGATAAAATAACCCTATGTTTTGATCGAAAGTGTTAATCCAACCCGATAAAATTCGAAAGTGCAACTTTAACCCTATTATATGGTTGGAAGTGCCAATCTAACCTTGAAAACCTAAATTTGGCTGGAATTATTTGAATGGACTAATATACCCCTGTTTTAAACTAATAAAAAAATTAGAAATTTGGAAAAAACTATATTAACCTTAGTGTCTATTTAGAAAAAAACTTTTTTCATTTTCCCTTAATGTTTTTGCGCCATTCCTCTACTTTATCCACAACGACACCATTGCTCTTCTTTAACCCTTTTATTTGGCCGGGTTTGCTGCGCCATTGCTCTTCTTCACAACTGCTTGCCCGATTTCCCCAATTTTCTTCACCAATGATCCAGGTTTGTCGTAAATCGGTTTGATTCAACATGAGAAAGGCCATTCACTGGAGGATTGTACTGGTGGATCAGGTTTATCTCTCTGTGATGACTAGTCAGATTTGTACTTATGAAATCCGACGGGAAGATTTTGTTTTGAGATGGGTTAGTTCTGGGTTTTGGATTTCAAGGAACGAGCGAGTTAGTTTTTGGTTAGTTCTAGGATATCTGGGTTAGTTTTTCTGGGCACAAACATGGAGAGGGATGAATTTTGGATGATTTTCCTGGGTTTCTTAGAGGCGGTGGCGAGGCGGGTCTGATTTGGGCAGCAGCGGGGCGGGTCTGGTGATGTGTATAAATTATGTTTATTGTAATTTTATTGGATTAATGTGCACTTTAGGTGTATTTGTCACAGATTACAGGTTTGTGGGCTTAAGAGGAATTTGGAGGAATTTGAGGAGAATTTGACAAATATGGTAGAAAGAAGACATTCAAATATTGCGCAGAAAGGTCCAGTTGTGTGCATTCATAAACAACCGTGGAAATCAGATTTGGAGCTGATTTTATGGAGATATGAATAAGATTATATGAATATATGATTGAAGATTTTCTAGAGATTTGATTAGATTTTGATTCGTATCCCTTATTTGGATAAGGATAAGATCATAATTAAAATTTGGACTTGATCTGGATGATATTTTGGGCTGAGCCTCTTCTCTATATAAGAGGCATCAGTTTAGACATTTATTTACGCATTTTTTTAGTTTAGACTCGGTTTAGAATTTCGCAAACATGTTTTTCTGATTATTTCCAGAATCTGTTCAACCACTGAGGGTCCAATTTCCCCCAAACAAAACCCATTTTCTGGGAGTAATTTATTTTCTTAGTTTAATTTAACATCATGTTTACATATATTGTCTTTTACGATTTTTATGCTTATTATGAGTAGCTAATTCGTTTATCGGCAGAGAATAACGAGTATTAGTTTATAAATCATGAGTCCTAATTTTTTTATAATTAATTCTTTCATGTTCTTGATTGTTCTTGGATGAATTCATTTCTAATATGTTTAACCCCGATCAACTTGAATGTTGTTAGAATATTGCTATCTAATTCCACCAATAAGTAATTGTTGAAATGGGTTAGTAAGTAGGGCAATCTTGTGAAAAACAGCTAACTAGCTAAGATTGTAATTGCAAGATAGGGAACAATTGAGTGTGCATTGCTATTTGCTTTTCACTTTGGTAAATGCTATATTAGGTTCTTTTATTTCTTAATGCTATCAAAATGTGTATCTGGTTGAACAAATACTTTCCAGGTGCATTTTGGTAAGGGAAACAGTTAGTTAATTATAATTGATTAAGTGTCGATAAAGTAAGAAAGAATTGGGGAGGTTAAGCGTACCTACTTTCCTATAACAGATAGATATGCAAGGATTGATTTATCATTGCGCCTGTGATCGATAGTAACTAGCATGAGTTATTCTTAGCCGATATCATTCTTATATATATTTATTTCTCATTTTTATATTCTTCATTTGCAATTTTAGTATTAGAAAAAAAATCTTGAATTAAGGCGTGGTGTCTACAATGAAAACGTTTTTGAAAATAGTTGAATTTCCTTTATAATTATTGCGTTTACTCCTCGTGAGATCGAATATGTTTATCAGTATACAATTAATATTTTTCTGAGTTTGCAGATTATTTGGCAACTAAAACGGTGCTCACCATCTAGTCCGGGCAACGACGAGAATGGTATGGTCCTTGCAGTGGTTAGGAGGGGTAGGTCTGGTTTGGGAAGCGGCGGGTCTGGGCGGGTGGAGGTGGTGAGACACTGAAACTCCAAATTTTGTCGATGGAGCGGCAAGGGTGGTGGAGCGGCGGAGCATCAGTGGTGGTGGTTTTGGATATGAAGAAGGAGAGGGGTATTTTTTCAATAGTATTTTAGTCTTTTTAGGTTTGGTCAATGTTGGAAAAGGCCAAGTCAACGCCAGAATAGTGCAAAAAGGTTATATCGGCACATTCGTTTAATAACTTAGGGTTAGAATCGCACTTTCAGATTTTATAGGGTTAGATTGACACTTTCAAAAAATATTATGTCCTATTTAAAAATATGGGTATGATCAATTTCAACCCATTTTATGGTGGATCAAAAAATAAATTGGGTCAAAATGGGTTGGCTTAAACCCGCTCAACCTGATGGTCAAAAATCATTTCACTCATCGGTTGAAAATGGGTAAACTCGCGGGTTTCAACCCACATATATATATAAACTCATATGGGTAAACCCGCGAGTTTCAACCAATATATTGACCTATGTGGATTTCTGTACCAACTCATATGGATAAACAAGTAAATTTCAACCCAAATACTGACTCATGTGGGTTTATATACCAACCAATATAGGTGACCCGTGGATTTCAATCCATATGGGTAAACCCACAGTCAACCCGCAAACCCAACTCACCGACCCATATATTTTAATTACTCATTTGACTCATTATAAGCCATTACTCACTTTACTCATACCCACCCAAATTTAAAAATACACAACCCATTTGACCCGCGGGTCACAAATCTATAAAAGATGCCACTTTATTTATTTTTACATAAAAGATACATTTTGTTGGTTATAATTAATAGAGCAAATGACTTCTGTGACCCTTAAAATATCATGATCGTTCACCTTTAACCCCCTGTTATTGAACACTTTTGGGCCTCAACTTATAAAACTGTTGAATCGTGGCCATTCAGTCAGGTTAGAGTGTTAACTCTAAAGTTTCTTCCGTTAATTGGGGGTTAAAATGACTTTTCATCATTTTTATTTACAAATCCATCAACCCTGCTTCTTTTTCTAATTACAAATCATCCCCTCTTTTATTTTAATTACAACCCAACCTCTCCCTTATTTTAATTTATTCACAACCCAACCCTAAATTCTCTCCTCCATGCCTTCCTCTCCCTTCCACTTACGTGCCACCACCCACTGTCTCCTCACCTTATAAGCAAAGTACTTATAAAGCTTACCACACATTATATATTTCACCGCTAGTCTTCTTCAATCACACGTTTTCAATCTTCAGGCTCCCTGTTTGCAACATCTTCTTTCCTAGCTCTCTCATTGAAAGGCAGAGAGCTAGAGCAAGCTCAGGATTCATATTAGGATCCACCCCTAATTTGAAACTAGCGCCACCTGCCGCAGCAACAAAACCACTCCCACCGACCTCATCATCATCCATAAAAAATGGAGTGCTTAAAAGTACATCAGAAAGCTCATCAGAACCCGGAGGAGCATAAAAAAATGGCTAGTACCATCGTTGTTATCCGCGGCTACCAACATTGCGAGCTTCTCACTCTTCTCCTCATCTTCTTCACCGAAGCTGACAACATCAAGTGCAACACTATTCCTCCTCAGTTTCCTTCCAGTCTTCACCATAGCCTCTTGATCACAGTTAACTTGGCTCCCGATGAATGCGATAATCCTCTGGCACTGGTTCTTTTTCTGGCAGTGCTTCAGAGCCAACTGCGCCACTTGAATGACGGTGGAACAATTTACCTCTCCGCCGACTTTTGCTTCTAGGTCGTGCATGCACTCCAAAAGCTTTTCGAGGTCGTTCGTTGGAGTGTGCAACAGGAAAATGCCTTTGCCCTCCATCGTTAACACTCCCATTGTGCTCTCGGTATTAGACTGGGTTTTAGCGCCGCATAGGAGGTTAACGTCGTCGACTTGAGCCTGAAACCTTGTTGGAAAAAGCTCTTCATTTCGCATCCATTTGGAATTGTCGATGCAGATCATTGTCGCCTCCCGTACCATGTGTTGCATTAAGATGATGAAGATAGATGAAGAGTTGATTTATGTAACAAAACAAGATAGATGATAATATATAGGCAGTTGATTGATATTATTACAAAATTTGGTTCGCTAATTTGAATTGAAATGTAAGAAAAATGTAGAAATAAGGGTAATAATGTGTGCTTGTATTCATGATCTGGAGTACATTATATAGAGGTATAAAGACCAATACAAAAAAGGAAAAGGAATCTAATCTAATTACAATTACAAGTAATATTCTCATAATATTGCTTATTCCTTGATACTCCTCCTCAAATTGGAGCATGGGGATCACAAATACCCAACTTGCCAAGTAATGAATGAAACTGATTCTGTCTGAGAGTTTTGGTAAACAAGTCTGCAGGTTGATTAGCCATGCGGATATGGTGAGTAACAAGAGCACCAGACTGGACAAGATCACGGATGAAACGATAATCAACCTCTATATGCTTTGTACGTATATAGGAACACCGTATTTGCCGCAATGTAAAGAGAAGATTGACTGTCATAAAACAGTCGCATAAGAGTAGAATGTACAACACCTAAGTCCCGAAGAAAAGACTTAAGCCACAACAACTCACAACAAGTAACAACCATAGCACGATACTCCGCTTCAGCAGAAGAACGATAAACAGTAGGTTGCTTCTTAGTCTTTCATAAATCCGGAGAATCACCAATAGTCACAAAGTACTCGGAAAGAGAGCATCGTGTAATAGGACATGCAGCCCAATCAGAATCACAATAAGCAGTTAACTGTAACGAACTACGTCAAGAGATAAATAAACCTTGACCAAGATGACTTTTCAAGTAGTGAAGAACTCAAATCGCAACTTTCCAGTGAGGGACCCAAGGAGACTTCATAAACTAAACAAGTGTATAAACAAAGTAACTGTGCTCAGAAAGAATGATAGTCAACTAAATGAGGCGGCCAACTAGGCGCCGATACTGCTCAGGATCATCATAAAGAGGGCCTTCAACTTTCACAAGATTCTGCCGTGGTGTATCAACCATAGAAGTCTAAAAAACAATCCAGATTCAGCAAAGTAAGAATATGTATAGCGGCGCGTGCGGGTCGGTAAACTCACGGACGGATCGGTGACATCGGTAGCTTGTGAACGGCTGTGGCAGTCGTAGATCTGCGACAGAGAACGAGCGACGAACAACAGTAGGTTGGAGGCGTGTGTGTACAACGCGCCGACGTTGGTGGCGACGGAAGCTCAAAATCAGCGACAAAATTTTCATTAGGGTTTCAGGATTTTATACTCTGATACCATGTAGAATATAAGGGTAATAATGTGTGCTTGTATTCATGATTTGGGGTACATTATGTAGAGGTACAAAAACCGATACATAAAAGGAAAATAAATCTAATTTAATTAAAATTACAAGTAATATTCACATAATATTGCTTATTCCTTAATTAAAAACATTCTAATCCGTTTTCATGTTGGTTTTTCCAATTCCAAGTCTTGCGCTTTCCAAATTCTTTAAGACTAAATTGTTTTTTATGGGGCCAACAAATGTAAAATGGTTAATTTTTGGCCCTAACAAATAAAGTGACCACTCCATAACTCCAACAAATAATTTTGGTCAATTTATGGCCACACCCTCTTTTAATAAGACTAAAAAACAATTTAGTCTTATTAAAATTTATTATTTATCAAATATAAAAATATATACTTTTAGAAAATGTAAGGCATTAAATATACAATACTATATATCTTGTGTGTGTTTTTAAAGTAAAAAAATATTATTTCATAATGGAAAGTATGCTTTTTTTATACGTATAATGGTAAGAAATTAATTGATAAAGATTTCATATTTAAATCCACTTGGGGCCATAAATTGACCAAAATTGTTTGTTGGGATTATGAAGTGTTCACTTCATTTGTTAGGGCAAAAAATTAACCATTTGACATTTGTTGGGACCATAATAAACAATTTATTCTTTAAAAAAATATTTGATAATTTTTTTTCTACATATATAGTAAAAAAAAATTTAAAGTGAGGCCCCTCTACAGTAAAAAAAACCGGGGGCCTGAGGCGACGGCCTCACTTGCCTCATGGTGAGGCCGCAAGTGAGGCCGGGCCTGATGCTGTTGATACTTATGTCCTTCAGTCCTCTATCCAAAGGTCAAGGTCAAGGTCAAGGTCGTTTATATTCAGAATTTATTATAGTATTAGGGGCACACAGATTCTGTTCCTGGGTCTGGAGAAGCAGATTGGATATATGGCTGGTAGAGTTAATGAAGATGGTAGTTTGGGCTGAAATCAGGTCCAAATTTTGCGCCTTAAGACTATCTATAGTTCACATTTAATTGATAAAACATCAAATTTAAAAGAAATAACATCAATTAAACACTATAAACCATCAAAATGTATAGTAACAAAGTTTTGGGAAAGATCGTCTTTTCATATGCTTATGAAAAGACGGAGTTTAATTAGAATAATAAAAGGTAAAAAAGTCTTAATTGTAATATTAAAATTTTATTATGCAACGTGTAGTAGTTATAAGTTTATAACCTGATTCATGCAGCCCAAATTTTTTATCTTTATTTCTTCTAATTTACACTTTAAACCTTGGTTTTTCCATGACTTATGGAAAGACCGTCTTTCAACGGACTCAAATATATATTAGTAGATTTGTTCATTTGTTATTTATATGAGAATTTACAAATACCTATCATTTATGAGATAAGATTTTTGTAATAATTTAATGGATAAGTCTAAGACGCGTTTTGAGAAATACAGTCTTTCCATATTTGTATGGAATTATGGAATTGAATTAAAATTATAAGAAAGATAAAATATTTTAATTGTAATATTAAAAATTTATTATACAACATGTAGTAGTTATTACTTTATGACCCGATTAATGCAACCCAAAATTTTTATCCTAATTTCTTTCCATTTGCAGTTTAAACTCTGATATTTTCATAACTTATGGAATGATGGAGTTGAATTAGAAAGATAAAAAGTATTAGTTACACTATTAAAAATTTATTATATAACGTGTATTAGTTATTAGTTTATGAAATGATTAATGTAACCCAAAAAATTTATTTTAATTTTTTCTAATTTACCGTTTAAACTCTGATATTTTCATAACATATGAAAAAACCTTCTTTCAAAACATTGACTCTAAGTTTAATACATACTCGTTAAATTATTTCATAACTAATCAAATAGTTAATTCCTACTATTTATTTCCACTCACTCTATAAGAAAATCTCTTGTTATACCACTTAACGATTAGATCAATGATGAAAAACTGTATGCCAATAAATTTTATGATTAAATTACAATTATTTATATTTTTAAAAATATTTTATTTTAAATCATAGAAATCTCATTGCGATAAATATAAACGAATATCAAATCTCTACGTTAGTTATATTAATTATAAAAGAGTAAAGTGCGTTTTTGACCCTATAAGTTGGTTGAAAGTGCAGAAATGACCTTGTAAAATCTGAAAGTGCAGAA
>JAUOBV010119972.1:0-12805 GCA_032360425.1 Rubia occidens | reverse complement strand
AACATCTCACTTTATATATATATATATATATATATATATATATATATATATGGCTAGGTCACTCAGACTGTCAGACATCCTGAAGCCTGACCTCTTCATGCATGTAAGAATTATAATCAACGGGAAAAAGTAATTAAAGGAAAAACTATTTTACTCTCAGTATAACTATTACTTTCCTGGCGTAAATTTCCCTAATTGTTTCTTTCACCACTAAAAGTATTCTGCCCCATGTCAGAATAAGTCCACAATAGTTAAGAATTAAAAATAATATAGTGTTGCAAGGTGGAATTAGATACCTGAGCAGCAATAAAAGAATTTTACCTGTGATTTAGTTTCTAATGCCCCAGTTCATGAGCAATAACGGCCTCGGCTTGCTCCTCATCCTCCTAGAACTAAATTGTAAAATTCCAAAGAATAAATCACAATAATACCCTACAACCCTATCATTAACCACAATTAGGAAGAGATTTCGAGAAACAAAACTAACCCCTGAAGCAACGTGCAATAAAGGATAGTACATTTGTTCTTGAAGAATCCATACATGGATGAATGCCTGCAGTAAATGCTCACACATCAGTATTTAGAAGGGTCAAGCAATAAAAAAAATTAAACGGCAAGTAGAAGATAAATATAATTTCACATAGCGCAAAGAAAATATCTATCATCAACAAATGACTTTATATTACAAAGAAAATTTGTATTTTTCCTTGCCAGGCAGTTCGGCAACCTATGTATTGGCAAATACATTTCCCAGTCTTAAAAATAAGAGTATCAATAAGCTTCTTTAAAAGCTAATCACAGTAAATTGGTAATCACAGACTTGGGCAAAAAATCTCTAAAATCCTTAGACTAAAAGCATTATCATCAAACACGAAGTGAGAAAATCATATAACAATGCAGATCGAGAGCAACAGAACAAGAGGAAAAAATTGAAAAATTAATTGAAATACTAACCTCGATGATGAAACTTTTGTTTTACATGACCTGTGATGGTAAACGGTACCCGAGCAGAAACTGTTGATTCGACCCAGCAGATGAGGTTATAAAAAGATTTTAAAAATTCAAAAATATAGGTTAAAAGGGGAAATCAACCTAATGCTCTTTTAATAACGATTGGCTCCCTTTCCTGATTTCCCTCGAGCGCTTACCATAGGAGTACTTTAGATTTTAGAGAAGGAGAACACAAACTTTTGTACTTCTCCATAAATGAATTCCAACCTAGATGAGTCACCACCGGGAGGAAAAGTCTCCTGAATCCATTTTATGCATCTGTAAACACTAATTATCATTAGGGTCTCCCATTTTTTTCATGAGGCAGTGTAACAGTAAAAACATCACCAGGAAGAAGACTACTAGCTAGATCCATGCTTGGAGAGAGGGATCGTCCCCTTGAAATTCATCGATGGTTTTGATTAACCTCATGTCATATTCAGTAAAAAAGAGAAATGGAGGGGTGTTGACCTGCAGTTTTGAAGAATGGAAAAATGGGAAACGCATTGGTGTGAGATTTGAACTACCTGAAATTCATCTCTCCGATCCCATCTTCACTGAATCGCCTGTCGAGGAAAGACACGGGGTGGACTTGAAGTGGTGAGGAGAGAAAGAGAGAATCGTACAGGGGTCTGAAAGTAATAATATAAACATAGATCAAGTGGAAGAAGAATAAGATAAGAATCTCTAATTTCAAGCGAAAATTACGCCTTCAATTTTGGAATAATCACGCGGAAAAAAAGGGAGGAAGAAGGAAGTATGAGAGAGGAATTGATCACCATCCGAAAAGGCCTCAAATACCATTGAAGATCACCATATTTATGAAACTGTCAATTGTCAACCAAAGTAATATCTTGCTTTATAGTGTCATTATTGTTGTCAGTTATTATGAAATAAAGCGATTTATTCCAAAAACTTGTTTAAAGACTCTTCATATTATATTGAATCTTTTAAATAAAATTGATGAAAAAGTTAACGGTGGAGTCGCGAACAACGTTCAGTGTCCTTAAAACAAATTAGCCCCGTATGAGCG
The DNA here is from genome assembly GCA_032360425.1 of Rubia occidens. NCBI lineage: Eukaryota > Viridiplantae > Streptophyta > Magnoliopsida > Gentianales > Rubiaceae > Rubia > Rubia occidens. The sequence goes on along the minus strand of JAUOBV010119972.1, from coordinate 10,782 downwards.
TCATTTCCAAGGATAAAACCACCAAAGGTAACACCTTAAACTCGTAGGAGTTACTTCGGATTTCTCACTTGGCTCGCAAGCACTATCACTAGTCCTACAAAAGAACAAAACAGAATCGGGACAGAAAAATAGATTGAGAGAACTCGAGACAGAGAAGAAGTAACTTCGAGTGGTGCAAATTTTTCTAGAGGTGTAGAGTCCTATTTATAGAGGTGGGAGAAGATTTGTTTGAATGCTGAAATTGTTCAGACTTTATGATGTAATTAAATCAGCCTTAATGAAAAAATGTTTCATTTTTAATTTCTACTAAACCCGTTCAGCATTGATGCAATTAATCATCAGATTCAATTGATGTAAAGCCGTTCAGCGTGTTTAGCCATTGATACAATTAATCATCAGATTTAATTACTAAAAACCGTTCAGTATTGATGCAATTAATTGCCAAAAAAAATGTTTAGTCATCAGATTTAATTTGGAACTTCGGTAACGGAAAATGCCTGACGGGTGCAAAACTGGGCCTTGCGCGATTGCTAGAATCAGCTGCTACATTCGTGTACGCAGGTCGCGCACTCACACAAGCCAATTCTGAACCCAAGCCCAATTCGATTGAATTTGCACCTCCCCCTGCGCGTAGAGGTTGGAGCATAAGTTTGTAAACACATTTGAACTAGTAAGAAAGCTCCCCACTTATATACTAGTTAAATTAAATAAATTTTGATTCTAAATATAAATTAATATATTAATAATAAATATATCATGTGAAATATTGTTAGATTTATCTTAACAGCTATTTTTTAAATATTGTTTTTTATGAGATATTATTAAATGTAAATGAAAATATTTATCTAGCATGCTCATTTAGAACCGTGAAAAAATAAATAAGCAATTTAGAGTGGCTCAGAGATAGTACAACTTAAAATGATTTATATTTAACTATTTAAAAATAGGCAATTTTTTGAAAAATACCATCTTTTCGTAAATGTATGGAAATACGAGGTCTAAACAGTAAAAGGATTAGTTGAAATATTAAAAATTTATTATGCAACGTGCAATAGTTATAAGTTTATAACCTGATTAATGTAATACAAAAAATTATTTTCATTTTTTCTAATTAGCAGTTTAAACCTTGATCTTTCTTTTACTTATGGAAAGATCATTTTTCAAGAGACGGACTCGTACGATTACTCAATAAAATTCTATAATTAAATTTAAATAATTTTAAACAAATAGATAATGTTTTTACCTGTAACAGAGAGTACAAAATTAAATTGAAGTCATCATGGAGAAGGCAATTTTGACATTTTGTTTACTTGTATGCATCATCCGTGGAGGGAGAGCTGAGATTTTAGGGTTTAGTCAATATTGACACTTTCACGATAAAGTTAGAGTTATAAATGTATTTATTCCTAAAACAAGCATTGTTAAAGGTGAAAATCGGGTCAATTTTTCAAATATTTTGATTTATTTGGTTCGATTTAATCGGGTTGACCTTTACAAACCCAAAACCAAGAACCGAACCATATTTGGCAAAATCAAGTTATGTTTATTCAAATTTTTTCATTTTTTTCCAAATATATTTGAATAAATCAAATTGGAAGAAAAAAGGCTATAAATAAACGCAAACTACTGACTACCCAAATACGTACAATCATAATCGGTGCATTCTCTAAGAAAAAATTAGAAAGGACAAGCATGATATTTCCTACTAAACAACATTAACTCATAAATTTTTGCTTATTGAAAATTAAAAAAGCCATCAAAATCTGAATATCATGAATCACAATCTATACATATAAAACTGCCATATTGTTCAATCAAATAGTTTTGAAAGAAATACTAAATAGAACTATCGGAAATTAAGATGTACTATTAGGCTAAATTCGCTTAAATTTTCTTGAGATTACCCTTCTTTTTCTTCATTTCAAAATATTAATGTTATTATATATTTTATTGCCATATATTTAATTTATTTAATATTTACAATTCAGTTTTCGAGTCAATTTTCAATTTGCATAAAAAACCAAACCATAAATCATATTCACAATTCGATTTGATTGGTTCAAATATTTGAATGTTTGAACATTAAATTTGGTTTGGTTTATTCAGTATTCAGATAATTGGTTTTCTGTTTGGTTTTCAATTTTCGATTTTTTGTCCACCCCTACAATATGTTCACCAATTATAAAATTATCTTGTATAACCGTTAGTCGATCTTAAATATGGTTACTTTTATGGGTTTGAGAAAAAATTGGGGTTTGTGAAATCGGCGGAAGGTAACCCCTCCGCCAATTTGAGAAGAAAAGTTAGCGATTTCACAAAGTTAGGCTTGGTGATAACTTTATTAATTTTATTACTTTGTCTTGTTTGTGAAACTAACTCTCAAATCCGGGATTTCTTAAATTGGAGTTTGGTTAGAAAAATCGGCGGAAAGCTTGAACTGGAGGAGGGGTTTGGTTAGATTGGAGTTTGGTTAAAAATCGTGTACAAAAACATGAGTGAGACGGTCTCACTCATTCTTATGCTGAGACGGGATCTAAATACAATTATTTAAAGATAAAAAATGACATGGGGTGCATTATAAAAGTTTACTTATTACTTTGTCTCACCATAACTTATGTTGAGACGGTGTCATATGAGTTTTTCTCAAAAATCTTGTGCAATGTGTGTGTTGGTGATTTCATAAATTGGAGTTTGGTTAGAAAAATAATTAAGCACTTAGAGTTGAGACGGTCTCATGTGAGGCAGCCTAAACTTTAGACAGGGACCTTTCTCCAAAATTAATGCAAAACTTCATAATACTTAAATTTGTTTGCAGCTTTTAAAAAGAATCTCTTCCCAATCAAAATGTTTAATAATTGAATAATGATCCCTGCCTAAACTTTAGCCTGCCTAAAACAAGACTTGGTGCTTAGGGTTCTAGTTTTGAACAATCAATCAATTTCTACATGGTACCGGATAATTTCTTTACCGTATTTCGATGGAATAAACTAGGTAATACTAATAAATTAATTAAAACTAATTGAATTCCTATTATATAGTGGGCTGGAGATAACTATCCATTATTTTAGACAAGTAATTATCACATCCACGGTATAAATTACCTTAAACAATTGTTCCTATTTGGCCACGTTCTTTTTCCCCAGTGTAATGGTGTAAACTATTGTTTTAAATATTCAAAAGGATTATTGGGGGAAATAATTATGTTCGTGTTAACCATTTCTTGTTCCTGTGTAGTTACTTATTATTAATTATTAATTTCGGTTATATATGTTCCTCTGAATATTACATTTTGGTAGGTTTAATTGATTGGTGAACACATTTTTATTGGTAAAATCTTATTTGCATTTAATTCTCAAAGTGATTTTCAGTGTAACACTTACATGGTGAAGTGAGTTTCTTTCTTTAGTGCCGTTAATTCTTAAATTATTCATGGCTTTGAATGACGATAGTTGATTTGAAATTGGAATTTCCAATTCTCATAGTGTGTCACCCATAGAAAATTAAGCTGCACTACTGTGTCTCAATTCAAGTTTGAATAAAGAAAGTTCAAAACAGGAATTGCATAAGTGATGAAAAAGAGTAATTCCTCCGTATATCTATTTGTGGCACACTTATCCTATTGGAATGTTTTTTCAATGATACATTTGGTAAGATTCTTTCAATCTCATCAACTCTACTTTTTACTTTCTACATTCATAAAATCTCATCCACTCTACTTTTTAAAATGAATTTTTAACAATTGTCAAATTAATGTACAATTATAGGTAGAAAATAAGGATACATTTAATTGTAATTTTTAGGGAAAATGTCTTTTTATCCCCATGTTTTGTTCGAAATGTAGATATAACCTTATAAAATCTGAAAGTGCAAATCTAACCATATATTTCGTTCACCAAAATGCAAGGGGCAAATTGACCAGAATTGGCGAAATGACCACTATACCACTGAGTTAAAAATTCAAAAAGGGAAATGACAACAATAACCCTCATATTTATCTTTCTCGCCCTCACTCTCCTTCGCGTCCTCACCCTATCTCTCTTACCCCTCTCTCCAACCCACGACCTCGCCGCAACGCTCTTCTGGTTAGCACACCATGTTCGTCTTCTCCCACCAAGTCGTCGAGTTATGACTTCGAGCTGGGAAAGGTCCAACGCCTCTGAGTTGCCAACAATCTGTGTGATGGTGGTGTTGGTGCGAGCGAGGTTGTGCGGTTTAAGGCAGAGCTAGGGTTTTAGGTGGAAAACTGGTTCTGGGAGGCTTAGTTAGGGTTTTATGCGGGGGAGGTAGTTCTAGGCCAGCAACAGAGCGGCGGCAGATCAGAGATGGGTGAGCGGTTGATCGGGGATAGGGTGAGCGGTGTGGAGCGGCGGATCAGCGGAGTAGCGACGACTGTGTATTCGAAGATGAGGAAAAAGAATAAGTTCAGGGGTATAATGGTCATTACATTTTTAGTTTTAAACCTAGTGGTATTTATTTCTCTCTAGGTTTGGTTAACATCTGACTTTATTGAGTCAACTCCGAAATTGAGAAAATGAGTATAGCTGCACAATTTTACAAAAGTTTAAGGTTTATTTCACATATTCAGATTTTACAAGGTCATGTCAACACTTCAAAATTTAATAGGTTTAATTTTACACTTCAACCAATTTTTAATTAACACATGTCTAAATTTCATTTGACCATCACCTCCCCAAATACAAATTTGGGCAAAATACAGTTATAACCCTAACTTTTGGCTAAAAGTGTCAATATAACCCTACAATCTGAGAAAGTGTCAATCTAACCCTAACTTTTTACCAATTGTGTCAATCTAACCCTAACTATTAGTCAAATTGTGTCGATATAGCCAAACTTCCTAATTCCGGTATTGACCCAAAGAATTCAGGCATTGACCAAAAGGTTAAATGATCAAAATACCCATTAGATCAAAACTAAAAATGTAATACACATTATACCCCCCATTTGTTTCTTATTTGCAACTCTAAACTCTAACTCGCAAGAAACCTTCGCCGTCGGAAACCTACCATAATATACATTTTTTTCTTCGCCGATGTTCCCTCTCACTGCCACCCTAAACCAACATCCCTAACTTCGGCACCCTCCTTCTCTCTCTCTCTCACGCCAGATTCGTTGTGCACCTGTGGAGGAGCATCCGTTGTGCGCCGTTGTCATGCTCTGCCCGAATGGGTGCACAGTGCACATTTGAGAGATCATTGAGAAATGGTTTACTGACTTTCAAGAGGCTGGCAAGACCTACATGTATGTTAACTCACAGTTACCAAGTTCCCAATCTAGGAGCTGGTAGCAAAATGCAACTGAAAGTATTTTAGGAGTATCAATATTGTTGCATCCCGTGACTATATTGCCTATGTCGTTGCCCTTATTCATTTTTTTTTTAATTTTTAGCAACTTCCCACCTTTTGCCGATTCTTTGTAATTACATATTTATTCGCACTATTTCAAAAACTCAGTCCATTACTATTTTAAAAGCATTATATTATTACAATTCTTCAAAATTATTAAAGATAATTACCTCATTCTCAATTTTATATAATCATTCCATTTTCATTAATCATCAAAGAATACTACGGAGTATGATAAATTATACGGAACGTTAGGATATCTTCAACATGGTATCCCTAATATTATGATAAATATTATAATTAATTTTTAAAAATTAACTATAATATATTTATCTTTATCTTTTATTTTTAAAATACATAAACTGATAGTTTGTATTGTATAATGATTGATAGAATATAATTAAATATTAATACTCCGTACGTTAGACGCGGTCTTGCCTTACTAGTCATAAAACAATTTGTAAACCTTAATACTTTCCAGCAAATATTTGGCAACTTGACCTTTTCCAAAGAAGCGATGTTGAGCAAAGTAATTTCAGAACTCATATTGTGTTGTCAGAGTCCAAATTTAGTGGTTTTACCTTCACTTCCAATCCAAATTTATTGTTGGGCGTGTCTCCTCATTCATGTTCAACAAGTTTATATCATGAATCGGACGTGGAAAAGTTTCAAGCCGTATTTATAGGGGGAAAATCACCTTGGATTCCTAGTCTCATAGGCTCATATATTCATACTCCCAAGCCCAAAGGCCCAACAAACAATAGCTTATTCTTCAGATTTGATACTCCCTCAAAATACCCTTCAATCACTGCACACTGTTTGAGACACGTGGTTGACGTTAATATGTTTAACCACGTATAATAAAGTCAAATAAAAAGTTATTTTTTAGAAATTACTTGTTACAACAAATTCAACAATACCACATATGTTAATATCATTTCTTATATACCTATTCAAATATGCGATCAAACTTTGATAGAAAATAATGTCGTGATAATTTGGGCTGGGAGAGAGGGAATAGACAAAAGAAAGCAAAGTTTTATGCTCATCAAACATAGATTTTCTGACGGGAACAGAGAAAACACCATAGTTCATTCGTTTTTTCGATTTATTTACTACTAGTATAAAATGTCGGTTCCTCTAGCGCGATTTCAGAGCATTCAGTTCATCGCGTACTTCTGAGTCCAGGAGCGGGCAGTGGTCTCGTACTTGGTCCGATCAGTCTTGTACATGTGAGCAATCTCGAGCACGAGAGGGTCGTCGGGATTTGGGTCCGTAAGCAAGGAGCATATGGAGAGTAGCACCTGGAGTCACATAGGAGATGTCAATCAAACCTAGCTTACATGCATGATTACGTAATCCCACTGCCAATGGGAATCATTAAGGGAATCATTACCTTTGAAATTGTGAGCGCAGGACTCCACTGCTCCTTGAGGATGTCGAGACAAATGCTACCGTTGCTGTTAATGTTGGGGTGGAAAACTTTAGTCTTGAAGGAAACCTGAAACAAAGCCGATCGCAAAACTTGTGACCATGATGGTGGAAGTAAGTTTACAGAGATGGAAGGTCGAGCATTATGCGCTTTCATTGTTTTTACCTTAGGCGGCTTAAAAGGGTAATCTGGTGGGAAATTAATGGACACAACAAACACGCCGCCAGTAAAAGGGCTATCTGTTGGACCCATTATGGTAGCCTGCCAGATAAACATGTCTTCGCCAACTGGTCCTGCAAAAATGGTGGAACAGACTTTTCAGCACAAAATGTGATTAGATCGATGATCTTGAAGATAAGCATAATTTAGGGTGGACGTGAAGACCAAAATATAAAAAAGAAAGATTATGAATTCCAACCAGACACGCATCCAGGTTCAGCGTGGTCTTTTTCCATACTGCTCCTATGCAGTGATTAGCTTCTATATCGATGCTTCCATAACTGAAGCATTGTTATCTTATATCGTTATCTTATATATATAGACCTTGCTCTCTGCAGGAAAGTTGTCGGGAACTTACAACCCACACAAGTGATTAAACCAATAAACTAGAATACAAAGTAGGACAAAGACAGAGCTACAAGGTTATTTAGGGTGGACTTGACAGAACTCGGACAAAGACTCGAAAAAAGAAGAAGAAAAAAAGAGATAGAGAGTCGTCCATTTCTACCAAACACACATTCAAATCAACTTGGATATTAAATCAAGTTCATCTTTGTTTGTTTTATATTGAAAAACTCCACCTCAACCGACCTACCTAGCTATCTAGAAGAGCCCACCCATCAATATAACCATCTCAACAAATTGATATGCATTCACAACAAACAGCAAAACAAAGAAACGAAAGAATAAAGAGTTGAAGACAAGTAGAGGAAATATGATGAAGACAGAGATAATAAGCTCTAATGATAGTATGTTCTTGCAGTTGCTCTGGCAATAACACCAACCTATTACTAACTGTCAGATCATTCTGTCATAATAAATGAGGAATTGTTATCCAATATACAAAACCCGCTCTCTGCAGGTAAGTTGTCGCGTGAGGATATCCTAACTCACAATCTACACCCTTCACAATCCTATTTTTACAAGCAAAGACTGGGAAGTTAGTTCATTACCAGCACTGCAAGACACAGGAGGGTCATTCTGCAAATCCTTGAGCTCTTTCTGGATCCTCTTGGAAGCCATTCCGTTCCGAGCCTTTAAAGCTTTAAAATCCTTTGCAACTAAAACATAAAAGGCCACACCATTAAAACTTCAGCAACACAATAGCACAACTCAACCTCATAGAACAATCACATAACAAAATCCAACTGCAACTGAAAGTACAGCACACTATCTAAATCAACTTCGAAAAAATTTCACCTTTAACAGTAATTCTTACAAGAACTGATTAAATTGAAACGTGTTCATGCATCAGTAAATCAATCATTCAAAGTAGTATCAATATCATCATATTATTCATATGCATGTAGCGACCGCCGTCAATGGAACCCTAACACACCACAACCACGTACTAGAAGAGGAAAAACACAAAATTCACATAGTATTTCCTGTCCCCGATTATATCCCAAGAATTTCATCATGTTCATTCTTTAAAAAAAGTAAATTAAAAAAAAACACGTTTATATGCCAATCAAACGCATGCGTATACATAGAGAAATGAAGAGCGTGAATTTGTTCATACTATGAGAAAATCGGAGGGGAATTGGGAGATGAAACTAGGGTTTGGAATTGGGAAGGGTTAGTTACGGTAACGGACCTGGAAACAGTTTCTCCGGGAGTAGAAAGAAGTGGTAATGTTTAGACGCAGCTCAAACAATTGGGAACGCCCACGGTTTATATACGTGTGTGTGGTGGTACCCCACCTCCATGGCCTTACTTTCACTTAAGTACACTTTATCTGATTTTATTTTCAAATGAATCGTGTATTTCTTTTACAAGATTCTTTCATATTCATTCAATCACTTAATTTTTCAATTTTCAATAGAGAATGAATCGATCGTGAGAGAACCATTCAAGACTCTATCACGAGAGATGGAGGTGTTGCCTGTAGTGAGAGAACTCGTCGTCTCATCGCGAGAAACGATCACACACCACCTCATCGCCAATAAAGTCGTCACTGAAGTTGATTGTTAGTCTTAGAGAATGCTAAGTTGTTATCTAGTATTGTTGTCCTCGTATTTTGTGGATGTGCACCGAAGGTTTGGAGGGTTCGAGAGTAATAGTGATGGCAGGTGATGGTTGAAAAGGGGTAGGGCGATTAAAAGGTTGAGAAAGACTCATATAAGACCGTCTCACCATAACTTATGGTGAGACAAGATATAAATTAAAGTTTTAGATATTACAAAAAGTACCCCATATAATTTCGTATCTTTAAACAATTGTATTTAAACCCTTCGTTTCACTATAAAATTGGGTGAGGCCGTCTCACCCAAGTCTTTGTATAAAAGGTTCTGCCTCCACGTAATTTTTTGAAAAATTCAATGGTGATCAACATAATTTTTTCACTTTTTTGAAAAGTTCATCAAAAAATAAAATTCACAATCACTAGTCAATCGACAACAAAATCTGAAATAAGATTATTAAAATAATTAATTTAATTTTCTTAGAGTATTAAAAATGACAAAGTCTTGGAAAAGACCTTCTCTTCATAGGTTTATGGAAAGACGGGTTTAATTAGAATAATAAAGGTAAAAGGTCTTAGTTGCAATATTAAAAATTTATTATGCAACGTACAATAATTATAAAGTTTATAATCCGATTCATGCAACCCAAAAATTTAATTTTCATTTCTTCTAATTTACATTTTAAACATTGCTCTTTCCATGACTTATGAAAAAATTATGACGGACTCATTAAAATTACAGAAATAGCAGGATAATATTATGCAGCAAAAAAATAATCGTTCCGAACTTTAAATAGCCCAAACAAAAGACTGCAATTAATTGTAAAAGAAACTTTCCAAACTCCCGAAGCCCATCTCATAAGCCCATCCCATAGCTGATATGTAAGATCACATAGAATTAATACAAGAAACATTTTATTTTCAAAAGTAATTGAGAGTTTAAATACCATGTACTCCACATGTCCCACTATAAATTGCTTATTTACTTTTTGAAAGACAAATTTTATAAATTGTGATTCTAAATATAAAATTAATACATTAATAATAAATATGTCATGTGAGATATTGTTAAATTTATTTTAACATATATTTTCTAAATATTAATTTTTGTATGAGACATTATTATATGTAAATGAAAATATTTATTGTCTAACATGCTCAATTGCTCATTGAAAAATGAGGAAAAAATAATTTAGAGTGGCTCGGAGGGAGTACAACTTAAAATTATTAATATTTAACTGTTTAAAAATAAGTTTAAAAAATTTAAATACTTTATTTTTGTAAACGTATGGGAAAATGGGGTCTAAATGGTAAAAAGTTTAGTTGAGATATCAAATTTTTTTTATAAAGCGTGCAATAGTTATAAATTTATGAGTTCGTCTCTTGAAAGACGTTCTTTCCATACGTCATGAAAAGACCAAGGTTTAAAGTGTAAATTAGAAAAAAATCAAAATAAAATTTTTGGGTTGCATGAATCGGGTTATAAACTTTATGACTACTACACGTTGCTCAATAAAATTTTAATATTGCAACTAAGACCTTTTACCTTTTATTATTTCAATTAAACCCCGTCTTTCCAAAACAATATAGAAAGACGGTCTTTCCCAAGACTTTGCCTAAATTTATAACCTAATTAATGCAATTCAAAAAAATATTTTTATTTTTTCTAATTAGTAGTTTAGACCTTGATTTTTTCATTACTTATGGAAATATCGTCTTTCAATAGATTACTCAATAAAATTTTATAATTAAGTTTAAATAATTTTAAACAAATAGATAATGTTTTTACCTGTAACAGAGAGTAC
>JAUOBV010119868.1:0-12805 GCA_032360425.1 Rubia occidens | reverse complement strand
GTATTCATGTGTTAATGTTTATTTTATGAAATTTCGAGATCAACCTATTTCTATGTGTTTTATGATTATTATGTTGTCTTATTCTTAAGATTCTTGCGAATTGCATGATTTTCATACTTCGTTGGCACACAACTAAGTTTACTTTCATTTTGGTACACTATTGCTACTCCCTAGTTAAGGATGCCCTAGGGGTGACGATATTCCAAAATTGGGCATGTGCATGAAGGTTACTGTTGTTAATCATCACGATCGACCATGCTCTAGTTAACCGACTAAAGAGATTGAAAGGGTTGCAGGTAGTTATATTAGGTAGCAAACTAGGATTATCCTGTTGATCCTGGAGCCATCAATAAGACGGCTACTTCCTTTTCCTTTCTAGGCCTAAGGGTAGTTTGTTTGTGGTGTTCTGCTCGGAACTTAATTGATCGGGGGAGAATCAGACCTATGCAATTAACCATGGTTGTTGTTACACTCTCCCAGTTGCAGTGGCAAGACTGATGGAAGATTTTATACGTGCACCTCTATGTGACAGATATGGGGGAAGTTTTGACCATTATCCGCACCACGTATCACACACACACACACTAAAATAGGGTTTAGTTCTTGTATTTGATGAAATCGATGATTGAAATTACAATGACCATGTTACGCAAATATTCCGTGAATGTTAGTTTATATTGTCAATTCTTATGATCAATTGCATGCTAGTAGTTGTTAGTACAAATTTCCCTCAAAGACTATTTTCACAACACTGTTTATTCCAAAAACATGGTCGATTTGATGACCCAACTGCGGTTGTGTTTAGTTGATTATTATATTCCCATCATCTTCGTGAATAACTCTAATGCTTTCCACTATCTACCATTCTTGGTAGTATAGTAGTAGGAACGGGAGAAATATATAAATCTTATTTTTTTTACCCTTAATAGCTCTGGCAGCCTCCTCTCTAGTTTAACGACACTCGGGAGGGGGGGAGTCAGCTGCCAAACCTATAAAGCTTGGTAGTGAATTTAACATCTGGAGAAACTGGTTATTAACTCCAAGCAAGGTATTGGTTCTCATCTGATTCACGATCATGTCTCGTAATTTTTCGTGCACCCCAACCTTAGGTGCACTAAATCGAAAGTGGGAAAGTATGCCTGAGAACGATAAACAGCCATCAACGAATTATCGTTCTTGAACAATACTGCAGCTCATCCTAGCGTAGCCAAACTCTCTCCTGCGAAATATTAGGTGTGTCCATTGGCTATGCAGCCTATAATCCCCTTAAAATATAGCCGGATTTATGGAGATTCACCATCATCCTCCATCTCGTTGTTCACTGATATCAATCGTCGATCATATATAGTACAACATCAAAATAATCAATACACATACACATGATGCTTTATAAATAATAAAATAATACACATTTATAGCCTATATGAGATTTACCAGTAGAGTTTGTATTACCAGCAACGAAAATGATTCCCAAATAACCCAGTCAATTTGAACTGCCACCAAACCAGTAGAGTGTCCTGTCAAAAAAACATGCACCACCTGGAGTCCCACATCATGTTATCCCTTAGCATGCTTTAACATTCGCATATCCGAAGAACAAATAACACTGCTGAAATAAGCACAAAACCAAACTAGTTATACACAAAAACAAATGAAGATACCCTTCGGAATAAGTCATTTTAATAGGAAAGAGATAAGCATAGAAATAAATATAAAATATTAATGCACCTAAGAAGTCGTAACTACGCGACTGCCCATAACCATCTTACCCACTACCCTGACCTTAAAAAAAATGACTAGTCATACATAATTATCTTGATAATTCAAAATGACAAAGCCCATGTGGCATAATTAACCCTTTAAAACAAGCCCATTACCAGCCCATGCCCTTAACTACACCTTCTGGACTCCCGGATACGACACAAGTAGGAAAATCACCTATGGTTTCGCTTAGTAAGTGAAGAAACAACCTAACAACAAAGGGAGTATATTTACCGTGGCTTCACATAAGCCTGGAAAATAACCAGTCTGGTGAAGCGGAAACCCCACCTCTTTTGTTTAAACCAAAAGACAAATAGAATATCGTAGCTTGGCATACGCCGGGAAAACCACCAGCCACACCACACAAGCAAACATTATATTTCTCTTACCAGACATAACACACAACTTTCACCATGGAGAGGGGTCGTAGCTTTGCATACGCATGGAAAATTTCCATCCTCACAACACAAGCGGGCCCGACCCATTCTATAGCCAACAAAAAACCCGAACCAAATACATTTCAAAATATGAAAATCCTCAATAAAGTCCCAAACCAGATAGTACATAAGAAAAACCACACTCTGTATAATCATCCAACATGTCCCAAAATATAGCCGCCCTTATTTTTTTATAATAAATACCATTAAAAATTTGATCACAAAGGATTGAATACCAAAAAACTACAATAACTAGTGACCCATTTCTTGACTACCTCGACTTCTGCATATAGGATTTTCCCTAGGTTCCACCATATATATATATAGGTAAACTTCATCCCATGTAGAACCAGCAGCCTCCATATGACGCATATACTTCACACTACAATATTTACTGTCAATAATCGGTCCATATTCTGTCATTTATAGCTGAATACACATTAAATATATGGAATAAGCATAAGTATCTAGATCCTATTTCCAGTCAGTCATAACATGTTCTAACCAGCGAACTCGGTCTTTCAAACATCGCACATGGAGATTCTTGCAAAGAAGCTCACAAATCTCAGAACAAAGTTTAGCATTGACTTTGTACTAATTCCTTAGTATTTCTTTCAATCTCGCAATTGTCCCTTTAACCAGACGTAGCGAACTTCTCCGACATCGAGTTGGCCCTTTACTTTTTCATACTTATTTAGAAGTCAAACTGAGAATTCACGTTCTTTATCATAACGCACCCTTCATACATGTACCGCATTCTTAAATAAGTGTAATTCAACCTCTATTCTTCCATTCCAATGAGTGATCTCATCCAGATAATCAATCTGCTTTGAAAGTATATCTTTCAAACTATCACTTTCTCGACATTTCTTCGTTAACATTTTTCCATTCCTCATCGTGTCACAAAACAATTGTTAACTCTCTCTTTAGCCTCTAAATGTGAAACCCTTTCTAAGATAGATGAGCATCGTATTCGTGTAAAATTGATAAATTATGTCACTTTTGAAGCTTCCAACCTAAAATAGCCACAACAATCTTAGAAAACAAAATATTTACCCGACAACCTAAAGAACTTACACTTTTATCAACCTTAGTAGATATCCATGAACCATTAAAAACATCATATACTAGGTCCAAATCCAACATATAAATAGAGTAATTTCATTAGTTAGTTCATTATAAGATTCATCCACACAAGGAATATTTTTAGTACCAGTTTGAGGTAACCCAGTAGATAAAGCCAATGCTTTAGGATGAACAGGGGCCTCAATATCCTTTGAAGAGGTTCCCTAAACTATATACCATAGACACAAAGCTAAGGATTGACCCAAGTAAGAGAAATAATATAAATTCATTGAGGTTATATAGAAATCCAACCAAACCTAAGACAACAATTTATCCTGCCTTAGAATATGTAAGAGAATTCATCTTCTTTGATAGACTCAGCACCAAAACTAGCACTCCACAGCTCAACTCCAATAGTTTTTTCAATTGTGTCATCTCATAGTGCACCATTGACCCTATGAGAATAAAATTATAAAGAAACTCATCCCGATTTATATCGCATCCTTCCAACTAGACTAAATTAGGAAGTGTGCCTATCTCTTCAAGTACCCTAATAAGTAGAAAGTTTTCACCCTCAACCCTCAGAGTTTGGAGAAACCCACCGTCAATAATGGCCTTGGATCCTTCCAATGCCTCATCTGGAATACACACCTCACCTAAACTAGTGACCTGTAACTCAAAGTTTTTCTTACGAAGTCAAAGCAAAGCCCTATAATCCCAACCTCGGCCATTTTAACATACATGTCTCTAAATATAAGGAAAAAATCCCTAGTACCCATAAGTTTGTTAACCAATAAAGAAGGATAACCTGGATAAGCAGGAACACTCTCTTCTGAACCCCTAATTTCCCCCATGTAATGATAAAATAATTACATCCTTCTCCTTACAAGAAGCATCCAGCCTATTTATCTCATCTCTTGACTTATTATCAATTAATGCTCTTGGTGAATCTCTCGAGCCCAATAGCTTTTTCAATTTCTTCACCTTGCTAGCATAATCAATTGGTTCATGATTTCCTAACATGCTTCATTAAACTGAAGTTAACAACATAGAACTTAAATCCCAACACAATTTTTTTTAAACAACATACCTTATTTGTAGAACCATCAGTCATAGTTACACTAATAGTAGCCTTAGTTACGTTACCCTTCTTAGATTCCCCTTCTACATCAATCCTAAGCTTAGTACTTCCGCGATCCTTCCTCGAGCAGTCATCTTCATGACAGATAACAGATGTGCTCGCATCTTAATCTTGAGATCAGGGTTTTATTAAGACAAAAATTCTTAAGGCTTCAAGAAAAATAGAACTTCAATAAAATCACATAGGTGTAAATTTTTAGAACAAACCAAAAGATATCCTGAGAGCCAGTAGGGCGCCCAACTGCTATAATATAAACTCGTATTTCCCTTTTCAAATCTATACTTTTCCTCCACTTCATTCCTCAGTCTAGGTCAATGTTCTCATTCCATATTGGAGTGCTTTTTGGTCAAAACATCTGACATATATGAATTTATCTTCCCATTATCTATAATCATCATGAGAAATCTTTACAATTTTAACAATTTCAATAACTGACTTGAAAGATACCATAGATTCACCAAAACAATATTTCACATAACTTATAGTAAGCATTAAATAATAAAACACTGAATTAAATAACTATTTCTGTAACACCCCAGATCCAGGACCCACTTGCTCAACGCAAGTATCGGGTCGGACTGGGCGTGCTACCGAGAATCTAATGGATTGGACTACTCAATTGCAGTAACGAGCAAATATAATTATGCAGAAGCAATTTAGAAAATACAAAACTCTAACTTACTATTACATTGATACTATTACAGTGAAAGTCTTAATACAAGCATTAAACAAGAGTTTTTGCGAAAACTTCTTCCGGAATAAAGTATAGGTAAAATTTCTAAAGGATTCGGTAAAGATCAGTTTTACATTAATATTTACATAACTATAATACAACCTAAACCAAAACGTTCTAAGGTTCGCCCTTCCCCAAAATAAGTAAAGGCACCAGTGTACTTCACTCTAACTATTCAGCTACACTTGTTAGGGTTATTTAAACTAGGGTAAACTCTTTTCTTAATGAGGTTCTATCGCCAATAATTACCAAGTTAAATTTAGTGATTAAATAAAGAAAATAGCCACATAGATATTAGCACATAGTAAAAAGATACAGGTGGTTAATGCCAAGTTGCAGTCAAGTACCTATATGGAAACTCTGACTATCCTACAAGGCATAACTTTTTTAGTAGTGCCCGAAGGCTCAAATTCAAGAATCCACAATTGTCAACCATGCCCAGTGTGTTCAATTACGAGCTTATATCAGTAACAGATGGTTATGCTAGCATACCATAATTTCCACGAGTAGCCGATCTAGTCGTATCCTGTCTATACCGTTTCCCGCCAAACTAGACCGAAGTCCAATCGGGTCGGGGATCCCGATAAACACAGTCAAGCAATCAAGTAGCAAGCAGTCATATTTAAAGTGGAAAGTTAAAGTACATGCCGGTCATCCACATATAATCAGTAATTAATTTCACATAATATCACAATAATTAAGCACAATATGATAAAGTACACACTGTGCTTAATTATTATGAAACAATATGATAAACATGAAAAAAGGATAATATTTATAACATTTCATGAATTATATTAAATTATCAAATAACAGGCATAAAATAGCATGCAATAATAAATTTTAATTCAATTCGTGCTTGGGCAATGAAAAACACTCACCGGTTTTAACGCAGTTTCAGTATTTTGAAATTAGCACAATTTTGTTGTTCCTATTCAAACAGCTAAATTTTCTTATATTTTATTTGTAAGAAAGAAGGGGGAGGCGGGGCTTTCCAGCGGGTGGCTGTGTTGGGCGGGCCGGGGAAGATGACGGGGGGCTGGGTGGGGTGGGGGAGGCGAAGACTGACGGGGAAGATGAATCCCACATGGAAGCGGGGAAGGGGAAGACTGGCGGGGAAAACCGCAGGGATTCTGAATTTTCCAGCTGCGGAGCAGGCGGTGGTGGCAGAGCACCACTTCTGTTTTTATTCTTAATTTCTTATTAAATGTCAATTTTAAAAATAATTTGAAATACGTATTATATTAAATGCATACAAATACAAGGCGTAATACAGTAAAATATAGGGTGTGATATAGCAATTCACCATATTTCCCTGCAA
Source organism: Rubia occidens (assembly GCA_032360425.1). Lineage (NCBI taxonomy): Eukaryota > Viridiplantae > Streptophyta > Magnoliopsida > Gentianales > Rubiaceae > Rubia > Rubia occidens. Next base: position 6,347 of record JAUOBV010119868.1, on the reverse strand, counting down.
TGGCGCCCATTTCCACAAAATGGCTGAGGCCATTTGCCTTATACAAACAAAAACAAAGATTGCATGGCATGCTTACCTAATGTGATTATTACTTGAAAGGCACATTGGTTTTAAGGCTTCACATTCAAATGGCATAGCCTTATACAGACAAACAAAATGTCTGCTGCCTGCTGGCCGAATGTTGGGGTGGGGTTGACCGCCCACCCCATTTTACTCCTCTCTTTTTTTCCCCTTTATTATTATTTAATTTTTAATTATAATGTGAATATATATATATATGTATTTATATATTTTTCTTATTTACTATTGGTACTCTTTTCTCTCTTTAAAGAGGTGAAAAATTGTCAATATTTTAGTTTCAATTGTATCTTCAATGTTACGAGGTTTTATTTCTGAATTTCAACAATAATATACATATTTAATTAATAATTTAAAAAATCAATATTTTAATTTCAATTGTAATTTGAATATTACGTAAATTTATTACTAAATCCTAATAATATGGAAATTTAATTAACATCTCAATTCATTATTTCTTAAGGACTTATTCTTATTATTCTTTTAAATGTGCGAATTTTATGTCTTGCTTTCTTCATTTGTTTCGAAATGTCTATCCTTAATAATGTCTTGAGTTCTGTATATTGTTGTTTATAATGTATGTATATTTAACGTTTCATCGTACTTTAATATATATATATATTTATTTGTAACTCGCGATTACTGATTTTTTCCCTATAACCCTAAAAAATTTCCATATTAATTTATTTTAAGTACCAAATGATCTCATATTTATCATAAAAGTGTGGGATTTCACACATTCAAAACCATTCAGTATGGCTACTCCTTGAGGAAGTATTTAAGCGAGAGCAATTCGATAAGCCTCCAAAACGCTCATAATATTATCTGGCAAGGAGTGACTAATCATATTGTAACTAAGATAATTATACACTCAACATATCAGGCGGTGGCCTCATCATGACTACTCCAGCAAGAGGAATCATAATCTCACATAAAGATGAACAAGAATAATATTCTTTTAGTAAATCTAAATAACTTAGCGTAAGAATAATATTACCAAACGACATTTTTCAAATGGTTAACGGCTAGTACACTAATGATAAGTTTAGTTCTTAACCACCTCTATATATTGAAAAATCACCCTACAATTTTGGTCCACTAATAGCAACCTCTCGAAACAAGGGTAAATGTAGAACGGCAGTTATACTTTCTTATCCAAGAAATCAAAGCTTACTACGTTGTGCCTTATTACTTTGTCAAAAATACACCCAATAAAATGTTACCATTATTGTTCATTTTTCCCTATATTTCAAAATAATTACAGCAATTTCATACGTATTAACCACTTGGATATGGAGCTTATGGTATACACCTCCCTTAGTCACGTGAAGTCAAAAATAAAGATATCATCTTGGGCCCAACAAACCGAGTAAAAAATGGTTCAATGAAGAAGAAAGAGAGCCTCGCTAAGAGCAGCACCTCGTTTACAGTGAGCCATCTAGAGCGAACCTAGAAGAGGGAATGATTCTCACCTATAACCATGCCACTAAAACCATGATCTGGGGATATAGCCCATGGTCCCCAAGGATTGCGGAATGCATCGATCATAAATAGGTGATCCGAGCAGCGGAACAAATTACATATATTCCAAACATTATTCATATATTACTCATACACTAACTTAAGCATCATAGGAAGATCTAAGGGACTTCCCGAGATCTTATTATACGGGTGCCATGAAGCTAAAATGCACAAGATATTAGGCTGATCGGGGAATGGGTGTTTTAGGCAATCACCGTCTGGGTAATAGTTCCGGTGGCGGTAAAGACCTTAGTGGTGTTTCTCTTAAAGATGCTTGGATGAAGTTGGAACTTAAGAGACTATGCAATTTATGCAAGGAAAAGAAATCCCATATTTTGGCTATTTGTCAAGAGTTAGGGGTTTTAGAAAGGTAGGTCTAATAAAGATGAGTAATGAGGATGATAAGTTGGTTCTAGAAGTGGGTTACAGAGCGACGTGGTTTTGTAATTTGTAATCTACTATCGTGGATGGAACTTATGAGCCTGTAATTTTATGTTTTGAATGTTTTATTATATTTTTGAATTTTATAATTTTGACTTTGCATATGTGTAGTTTATTCTAAGTATGCTAAAACCTCCATTGATTTCTAAAAGTAGATTTAGTACAAGATTCCTTGTGGTCACATGAGGTGTAGTCTTGCTAACTGACCAAAGTCGAAATATGATGAACTCATTGTTAAATATGATAAAACCATAAAGGTTTATTGGTTCATTCTTGGGGGTATAATTGACACCTCATGGTCCTTCAATGTATGATCATATTTTAACTAATTTGTCAACGTGCTAAGACCTTAATATTTTTGAGGATTTGTTTTTAGAAGTGGGGTTAATAGATGATGCATCGTGGTCCTACGAGGCATGAAATTGTTTGTGTTATTTGATATATGTTCTTAAGCTAATTGCAAATATTGTATGAATGGAATACGGACTCAATACCATGCATTTATTTTATCCTAGTTGTCAATGTATAAGTGTATATCATTTGTAAGATTATATCAAAATGTGTTGTGTGGGGATTCTTATCTAGAAATCCTTCGTAACTTGAGGTTTTTTATTACCTTCTTAAGTCTTAGTAGTGTGTTGGCTAGTACCAGTATTGGGTATTATGGTGCTTATACTAACCTATGAAAAAAGTTTAATTTGGGATTGTTCTTAAGTTAAGTAGGCTAAAGACCTAATTAAAGAACTATTTCTCAAAGCCTTACAAGGTTGTGTTAAAGGTCCGCCTTGGGGCTATTTAATCAGTATCACTATTCTATAGTAGGTTTAGGTCTTCTAGGTATTTCTTTCCCAGATTGCCAACTGTTTTTGTTTGTTGGTTATAATTTTGAAATTTGTGTTTGTGATTGGAAGTTTTTGGTGTGTGCAGTGTGATTTGTGTGCGGAATAAAATGTTGCTTTGTTGCGATGCTGGTGGTTTTTCAGGCGTATGAGAACCCGCAACCTTTGTGGGATGTGTATGTTATTAGTGTGTGTGTGTGTGTGTGTGTATGTTGTGTTCAGGTAGGGTTGAGGGTCTATTAGTGTTCGCGATCCTGATGGTTTTCTAGGTGTATGTGAAGTTATGGTCTCTACCTTGTGGTGCGTTTGAGTGAGTATTGCAACATAGATGGAATAAAATCTTTGATTTTGTCACTAGACTGGTAATTTTCCAAGGGTATACGAAGTTGCATTGTTCTTTTTGTCATCATTATATTGGTGTTTTTGGAAAAACTTGTTGAGTATGTGCCATCTGGGTTCGCATTGTGGGGTGCATTATGAACGTGTGTAAGTGTTGTGTAGGTGAATGCATGTGTTGGTTAAAATTATTTGTGTGTTGAATAATCCTATTTTGCAGTACTTATCCGCTTTTCAAGACTAAAATAAGGGATTTTATAGGACTGAGTAGGTATAGAACCATGATTTTCTAAGTGTTATTGTAATGGTATCCCTATTCTTGTGGCCAAGTTATCTCTATAAAAAGATAGTTTTGTTAGGTGTTTTACGCAATTGAAGTTTGTGTGTGCTTGTGTTGTGATAAGTTACCCTCTATATTTGTTCTGGTTTTTGTTCTTTGTGTGTTATATTGTTGTTAAGGCTGTTGTGAATGTGTGTAAGTCGTAAACTTCTTCTAGAAAGGATGGCATGGGTTCTTGATTGTTATTGTAACATGCCTCAAGGTATTTATTGGTTTATTGGTAATCTATCATGGATAGGTTACTTGGAGGTATCATATATGTTGCTGGTGATGCAAATTGGGGTAACATCCTCTATCGGATTTTCTAAGGAAGCTCATATGAGCTTATAAGTATAATTTTAAATTTATTGTTTTTCCTACATCTACATTGTATAAATAACATGTTCATCTTTTATCTGTAGGATCAGAAATTAGGATTAGCGAACTGGGGGACGGAGGTTAATGGTGTTCTATACCAGCTCTGCCCTACTTCAACGGGGGCCAGGGAATACTAAAGTAAGAAAGCCTAGGCTCGCTTTGGCTTTTCTCTAAGGTACAGCTATCCTACATAACTGATGAAGACACTTGACTAGTTACATGTGTTTGTTCGATTATGTGATAACGAGGTATAGTATACCAATAACGTGAAGAGTTCCTACAATACTTTCCCACTTTCACATCGAGCGTCCTCGTAGGGGGACTTTATACTTACCCTATTGTTTCCCCCACTATAGCTTCCTATATAGTGTAGGATCTGACGGCCTGTGTAACACTACCAGGCCGCTTTGGCCCTCGGCATCGGTTCTTACTTTTTTTAGTACTTATGTAGCAATATGTTTTCTTCACTTAAATTTTGTAAATGTTTGAACTATATTAGACTACAATTATGAAGGAATATAGTTTATCTTTTTTCTCTTCTTAGGGTTTTACAGGTTCTATATAGAGCTTCTGAGGCTTATGTATATTGTGTTGCAGGTGTAATTTTTTATAAACGCATTGCTCTTTGTTTTCGATTCATGTCTATGGAAATGTTAATTCTATTTCTTGTTGGATATTTTAATTCTACGTCCTTTGTGGGTAGATATATTCTACTTATGAATCAAACTTTAAATTATGCGAGATGGCTTTTCATATTTTATATACCTGGGTGTATATGTACCATAGTTAAGATGATGTAATGTTGCGATGTATTGTTGTTGTGTGACTAAATATGGTTCATTTTTCTTATGCTTGTTCGGGGCTTTCTGGTTCGTTTCGTCGCATTTGTCCAATCCCACCTTTTAGGCTCTCTTGGTTTGTCTTTATCAAGATTTTCAAGCTTGTATTGTAGCTGCACCCACTGACTATGTGTTTATGGTTGCTAATTCATAATCTGTCTTGCTAATATATACAAACATTATCGATTTTATTGTCTTTTTATCTATTGACATGAAACTTGGCCTCATCTAGACACTATGACTATCCCCACAGATGGTACCACTGATGCGGGGAATTCCTTTCGGACCACCATTATATCTAGTATTGGTGCAGTGTTCCACGAAAGCTCCATAACACCTATATAATAAGGTCCTAACGGGTTTCAGAATCATCATCTGATTCCTAATTTAGTATGTTTTTTATATATGAGCAATCTCCAGAAAAAATGCTATTACTGTTTTGTTACTCGGATCACCTATTTATGATAAATGTATTATACAATCCTTGTGGATCATGTACCATGTTCCTAGATCTTTTTTTTGGTGGCATGGTTATATGTGAGAATCATTCGTTCTTCTAGGTTCGCTTAGGCTGACTCGCTATGAATGAAGTGTTGCTCTTAGCAAGGTTCCCTTTCTTCTCTAGGGAACAGTCCTTTAACTTGGTCTACTGGGCTTGTGGAATTATCTTTGTTCTAAACTTTGAGTGATTAAGGGAGGTGTACATCAATGTAAGTATCTCAATGAGGGGAGTTTGAAAGACAACGTTTGATGTTTGGAACAGGAAGTAATTGATTTGAATAGGGACCTACACGTCATGGCATTGTTTGAATACATGGCCAATGGTACTAGAAAATTTGGTATAGGGGAAAGGGTAAGGGTGCAAGAGTCTCCAAATCAGGAAACCCACCAACTTGGGGAGCAAGTTCAAGCTTTAGCTTTCATGAAGGAATTAATGAAAGGGAGGATGCATCAAGTCAAATTTTGTGGAGTTTGTTCATTGGATCACCCTATCAATGCATGCCCTCAATCTCAAAATGAAGGGCTTGAAGAAGCAAAGGCAATGGGCTAACAAGGTGGTCAAGGCCAAGGTTTCCAAGGAAATTGTTGATACCAAGGTGGATAAGGGAAAGGTGGATAAGGGAAAGGTGGACAAGGTTTCCAAAGAGGACAAGCTCATGAGAAAAAGGGTGATCCATACTTCCAAACTTACAATCCCAGCTGGAGAGACCATGCAAAATTTTGGTGGAGAGATGAGCAAGTCAGGAAATCAAATCCCCAAGGTTTTTTTCAAGGTAGCCAATATGGGTTTCAACCAAATCATGAAAGGGCACAATCCCATTACAAAGGAAATCAAGGGTATAATCGGGAACCACATCAAGGCTACCCGAAGGATGAAGGCTCATCTAACCCCTGAGAAGGGAGATAAAGATCGGAGTACGAGGAGCTTAAACATGCCATAACCACCATAGTAACAAATTTGGAAGAGCGCACCTCCACTAGATTCAAGAACTTGGAAACTCAAGTTAGCCAAATAGCTTCTTCCGTGTCCTGGTTGGAAACTAGGGATTCCAAAAAACTTCCCTCATAACCAGAATTGAACCCGAGGTAAAATAT
>JAUOBV010119760.1:0-12810 GCA_032360425.1 Rubia occidens | reverse complement strand
CATCAAATCATCATTCATTTGATCAGTAACTAGAGAAAGGATGTTAGAAGGCATTTCTTCTGCAAGGAGATCATTGTTACCAAGATATTCATCAGTCAATAATTTATGGGAAAAAGTAACAGCCTTTGATCCAATGTCATCAATATTGGTAATCCACTGATCATTTTCATTCTTTATTGCTAAAATTTTATTCCTAGAGTATTTGGCTTTAACAAAAGCATGAAATTTTTTTGTATTCATATCACCCTCTTTTAGCCATTTAACTCTAAACTTCTGCTTCCAGAAAAGTCATAAAATTCCTAATACTTTTATTAGTGGCTTTTATGAATACAGTAGTAACATCAGCAATGATTTAGTGCTATAAATATAATGCAACATCTATTTTAAAACTAAATTATTAATACTTATATATTTATTTTGTGGGGGACAAGTAAAACGAATATAGAGGAGCTAAAAAATAATTATGGAAGAAAATATGAATAGCTATAACAAAGAAGAATCCTATATACCGTTCTTAATTAAATTTTTTGAAAGGGGTTAACCTTAAACTAAGAAGAAAAATATCAACTTGGAATTTAACCTTTAAAAAAGAAAAAATAAAATAAATTCAACAATGGAAGGAAATGAAGGTTAAGTAGTCACCCAACCCTTGAGTAGGTTTTCGGGACTTGCATTCACTAATAATCTCAAGAACGCATAAAATTAATTCGTCAAAAATAAAAGTGAAATTTGTTCACTCGTTCCCCCAATTATCACGGGAATGATCCGAATAATATATTGTAAAAAAAGAGTAATAACCACTTACCAGTATTTTGCTACTAGTTTCAGGGATGTACGGTTTGAAAAATGGAGGAACATCTTTTTTAGCATTGTTTCCCTTCACCTTGGAATTAAAATTTCTGGTTCCATATCCAGTTTTAATTCATAGAAAATCAAACCCAATCAGTGATGAAATGAATTTAAATAGCTCTCCAGTGAAATTTCAAAACTCTATATATTCTTAATATCTAGAGTCAAAAGTAAAATTCATTGATTGATGCATTGTACCAAAAACCTTTACAGTAGAAAAAAAGATATTTAGAGAATCAATTTTAAATATAAGTAGCTGCACTAGGTCAATTTATAGATGGAGCATTCACAAACTGGGCATCAAATTTGAATAGCGTTGATAATTACTTTTTTTTTCCATTTAAAGTTAAATTGTTATTTGGTGGAGATTTATTGATACATCAAATCATGCCTCAATGAACAAACCACGCCATCTACATGATAATTAGAATCTCTCATTTGTTATTGCAAGGAAATTACATATATAAAATTCAAGATTTTATTTAGTTATACCTAATATGGTGTGAAAATTAGTGATAAATAATTTCATATCCAATTTTACAATAATTATTCATTTGTACTTTCTATATAAGAAAATTCAAATTTAAAAATTGTTTTAAATTTTAAATACAAGGAATTAAATATCCAATATTATAAACTCCCTCCATCCCTCCATAACTTGCAAGTAATCTTTTTCAGTCAAAGTTGTCAAAGTTTGATCATATATTTGGTTAAATATATGAGCAATGATACTATAGTATGAGATATTGTTGTATTCATTGTAACATGTAGTTTCTATATCAAATTTTTATGTGCTGTTATTTTTTCGTAATTACATATATTTATAGTCAAACATATTTATTGGAGACCAGAAAAAAGATTCTGGGCAAGTTAAAGAGGGACGGATGAAGTATATATTTTCCAAAAGTAAAAAAAATAAAATTTCACAATTAAAAAAATGATAGTTAAATGTGAAGAGTGAAATCAAATTAATTGGTATTTCTTCTTATCATTTGAAAAATATCATCTCATTTACTTTATATTCATACAAGCTATGTACATTAAAATAGTTTATATATTTTTTTGGAATGAAGTCATAAGAACATAGGTACACCCAAGTTCCATTGAAAGTATTAGGGTTCTAATTCTTTAAAGATGCCATTAAATTCCTTTATCCATTTAGAAAAACTTGCCTTAACCACTAATTTTAGAAATTTCACATGAGTTAAGTACTCCAACTGAAATGTATCATGAAATTACTATAATACTCTTGTGATAGTACCTCTAAGTTATCTGAGTCCCCAATTGATTCCCCCTTTTCAACAAAAAATCACTGCCATCATTTGTCGCTGCACCATTCTAACTGTATTAACCTCGATTCTTCAAATCCAAACTTGTTTCTCTAAATCCACGAGCTTTCAAGCCGAATCCATAACCAGACACTACTTTATTTGCTGGGACTGCAAAACACACTTCAACCTGTATTAGTATAATATTTTCTGTTTTGGCTCAAGTCCCCACGATTTTGACTTTGACTCATCCCCAAAGTACTCACACAAATGGTATTAGATTTACCCCTCATATACATGGCAGTCACTCTTTCAACTTTCAACATGCAACTTGGGTTGATACACCTTACACACCAAAGGATAAAAGAGGCATTTTACTTGCATAACTATGCCAAAACCAAATGTGGGATCGGTTTCGATGAGCAAAGTTTCCCAACAAAAAGATATAAAAATTTAATCAAATGTGAACCTCATATCATAAATGTGCGATTTGGATTTAAAAAAGAACCATCAAACCATTTTAAAAAAAAATTCCACAAGGACATGGTTGTTGGTATAGATAATAATAAAATTTCAAGAGGATAGGACCGCACTGGCCAAGACCTTCTTACAAAAGGATATGATTCCACAGCCTGATGGGAACTCCCGAGTGGTGTTGGGTGTTCCTTATGAAGATGACAAGCAGCAGCAGGAGGATGGCCAGATTTTGGAACAGCAAACACAATCATTTCCCACCAACCACCAGTTTGCTCAGCCCCCCAGATTTCAAGCAATTTGTGACACCCCCTGAGTTCCCGCAGTTGGTGCATCCACCGGTATTTGAGCAGCCTCCAATGCCACAGCCCCCCATTTGAGCAAGTTTTTGGAGCACCACCACCGTTCCAGGGCCTGATTCACATTCAGGAGCAATCCTACCATTTTACTAGGCATGGTGGTTTTGAGTCTCATAGGCATGGTGTCTCTTCCCACTACAGTGACTTTTCAAAGTCTAGCATGCGCAACAGCCGTAGGCCCCTCTCACTTCCGAGCTGCACCGCCACAGTGTATCCATTCTTTTCTAGCACGTGACTCATTCTTTGCAGCATCTTTAGTTCAGCCCATTCCGGGAGCATGACTCTCAGGGGTTCCAATCATCATCTTCGCATCATATATGGACTCAGCCACAGAGACAAGAGCCAGAGTGGATGCAGTCGTGCGGTGATGCCATCTTCGAAGTTGGACAGGATGTACATCAGCTTGGCGCACAGCTAGACTACCATCCATGAGTGGGACACTGCTCGGAGGTTTGATAAAGTTGATGATCACCTTCACCACCTTAGGGAAGACATGGAGACACTGCATGAAGGCATGAGGGAGATCACCGATCGGTTGAGGACATCCGGCATTAGGGAAGGCTACTACCATCAGGATCAGCACGGGCGCGGGGGGAAGGAGCCAGACGTCGCAGTCGGCACTAAGTATTCTTTGGTGCTTCCAACCTTTCCTTTTACCATGGTTACACGCATTGGGGACAATGCATGAACTAAGTGTGGGGGAGGGGTTGGAACACCTTCATGGTGGCATCTCCTTTGCTTATTTGTCTTTAGCCTATGATTTGGATGCTTTTGATGATGTCTTTTTTTCCTCTTTTTTTTGTTTTTCCCTCATTTTAATTTTCAAACTCTTGGTTGTTTTCTTGTCTTTAGATGTGTGGGCACTTCTTTGTAGTTTGTTTTTGGGGGATGTTTTGGGAACAACTTTGGTGGTGTAGTTTATTGTTTTTCATTATCTTCATGTAGTATGAATCCCACCTTAGGGGCATTTTAAGCTACAAAACAAAAAAATTGAATTTTTTGAAGAAAAAAAAGAAAAAAATATATACCTAGCGAAGCCGGAAACCCGAAAGGGAAAGTTAGGCAAAAATGGGAGAAATTCCGAATAGGTTGAAAGACCTAGGTAAAACTGAGAGGCAAGAGCTGGCTATGCTGTAAAACCTAGGCAAAATGAGAGACCGTGTGGAAAATAGTGAGAAGTGAGCTCAACATGTGTGAATTCTATGATGAAAAACCGAAAGGGATCTTAGGCAAAATGAGAGAAATTGGAAACAAATTTGAACATCTTTTGGACTATGTTTGGTTGTTTCATAGGAAACATCTCTTAGATTGTCTTTGGTGGCTTCTTCGTTGGTGCAAGCTACTTTAGCACTTATCATTTTACTTTGCCTTTTTACTTGGATAGATTTTGGGTGGATAGTTTACTTTAGCATCTTTGGGGAGTGTGAGAGTTGTGAGATTCTTTCAATCTTTGGGGGAACTAGGGTAGCTTGGGAATAAGTTGGTTTTATTGGTTAACTTTTCATGGTATCTTCCTCTTAAATCTTTTCTCATTTTTGTTTACTCTAGGACGAGTAAAGGTTTAAGTGTGGGGGGATTGATGTGCGCCTTTATGATTGCATTAACCAATGCATTTGACACATTTGTTAATATGTTTTGTTTTGTTGATTGCTAGGTTTAGTTAGGTTTACATGACAAAGGGTTTAGATGGACATTATTGTAGACTTAATTGAATCTAATGGACACTTTGTATTCATGAGTACCTAGATTTTCCTTTATGAGCTTACTAGTAGGTTGCTCGTGAGTATTTTGACATTATTTTTTAGAAGGCCATCCACGAGGGTGGTATATAGTATTTGAAGGTCATTCGCAAGAATGGTAGGAGATATTTGAATGTCATTTACAAGGATGGTAGTAGAAAAAAGGCCACGGACCAAAAGCGTGGTAGGAGATGGGATTGGACCTGGAAAAAGGCAGAGTCGGAGTTCAAAATTGTCAAAAATGGAACGGCGGCATCAATCGGTATGAACCTGTCGATCAGGCAATTGACCAAAACCAACCGGCACAAGTCGGCTTACCCGGCAAAGACCAACCCCTCTAATATGGCCGTACTAGAAGAACCTGACACTGACCGTGCCATCCAGCACGTCCGTGCCAAAACCTTTTGACCCTGACCATTTGGAACTAGTCAGCCCGTGTCATCTTCATCGTTTGTGAGGCTAAGTATGGAAACGGACCCTGCCCATTTTCATGGCTCGTGTTGTTTAAACTAAAAAAATGTGAAGACCAGCCTACGGGTTGTGCCGGTTCTTCCAGCCAATGGCATGCACAAAACAACACGGGGCTTATAATTCAGAATTCAAAACAGATGACCAGCCGACGGGTTGTGCCGGTTGACAATGCAGTGTTAGTACGAGGCTACACCTCCGTGCCATACTAGCTGGCTCATGTCAGTGCAAGTCTACATGGTCGTGCCAGAGTAGCCAGGTCGTGTCAACATGAGGCCAGCATGGGAATTCCCGATTGCACAACCAGTGTCATTTGTGTCTGCTAGAGTTTTTTTTAACCTATTTTGGACTTTTTCAAGGCCCCATTCCCTACTACTATATATATCATCATATATTTATGGGTTTTGAGTTTATGATCATTTTAGACTCTTAGGAGTAGGGTAGAGAGAAAAAGGAGCTCTTCCTTCTCTCAAAAATCTTTTCTTCCTTCTCTCTTTATTTGGCCCAAGGGTATTAAATCCAATAAAATACTTGGGTAAAATGCTTAGGGAGTAGTTAATTAACTTGGGGTTTGCATTTGTATTCATGATTTTGTATTTATTTTTGGAGATTCTTTAGATATACCTATTTCTTTGTGTTTATAATTATTATATTGGCTTGTTCTTCATTTTCTTATAAATTGCATAATTGTCACACTAAGAATGGCAGACACCGTAGATTACTTTCATGTTGGGGCAATTATTTATATCCACCGGGGAAGGAAACCTAGATGTGCTTAAGGTAATGATAGTCTGTGACCGTATGGGTGTGTGCATGTGGGTCGTCGGGTCAACGTTACTATCGACATACACTAGTCTTAGCCGAAAAATTACCTCGAACGATTACGGATAGAGATAAAGTTGGTAGCAAACCAGGGTTAGCGTAAGTCACAACCTAACAGCCATCGATAAAGTTCTTCATCACCTTTGCCTCTTTAGGTCTATGGAGAAGCATTTGTGGCGGAGTGCCCGGGACGTAATCATATGGGAGGGGGGTTTCAGATCTACACTGCAGGAAACGCCATTGTTGCACTCGTCTAATTATGGAGGCAGTGCCGATAGAAGATTACATGCATACCCTATGTGATAAATATGGGGAAGTGTTGACCATTGACCACACTACGTGTCATAAACACTAGAATAGACTTGTATATCTTGAATGTGATAGAATCGAGGATCGAAACACAACACCGATTATGTTACGCAAATATTCCTCAAGTGCTAGTTTAATATATTTTTCACTCTCTTGTGCTTTTGCATGTTCGTAGATGTTAGTAAACCCCCACCCCAAATCACGTTTTAGAAATAATAGCTATTCCTAGCACGTGATTAGATTGACGAACCGATCCCAGCTATGTGTAGTTAACTTTTAGATTTCTAACATATCTGTGGACGACTTCGGTCTTGCCACTATCTACCCATAGGTAGCATAGTAGTAGGAATGGGAGAAACATTATAAATCTCTTATATTTGACCCTCAATTTTCCTCCTCTCAGTTTACTTAGTAGATTTCTCCCATGAAAAATATCATTTATTAGTGACATAGGGAGGAGGTGGGTCATAGTTAAATAATATATTTACACATTATTATATATGTATATTGAAGACCGAATTTGGTTTTATTAGCTGAAATGAAATCCATGTAGGTGCAGATCAATGGCGGGTGTTCTTCAGCTTCACTAAGCTCAAAACCAAGCAGAACGAGATCGTTGGATTCCCCTTTCTTTAGCTGGTTTAGTTTTTCATTGACAGGACACGTGTCCTCCTTTAATAGGTCACTCTGTTCTTTGTTGTCTGGATAAAACAACTCATTTTCTATAATTTGCTTTTGCACAATACTGCTGCTGAATGAAATCCCCTTTTCTTTCTTATTGCTACTTTTTTTTTCTCTCTCTTGAATCTGGTTTTAAATGTTTTTCATTATATCAGAGCCATTTGAAAATATCCAGTAATATTTTAGTTTTTATCTTTGAGAAATTCTGCAAAGTTTAAGCTCCATAATCATGTGTTTAGATACGAAATGTTTGAATTCTATGGAATAATGAGTGAGATCCAATTCTCACAAAGGAAATAGTAGATCCAGGAGGAATGAGGGGAATGAACCATTTGATCTTCAAAGTTTTGACAACTCTAGTGTGTTGTTGGTTGCACAACCTTTGAATGAATTTAATTACATCGCATGGATCCATGGTGGTAGCAATCAAATCCGAATGGAAATTCAAGTTCTTGACATCAGAAATCCAAGCATCATACCTTAATGACCCCACATATGATAGATGGCACAAGGTAAACTCAAATTTGATTTCCTGGATGTTAAATTCAATTTCTAAGAATATATCAAGGGGTTTTATGTTTTGTGAACATGCAAGTGCTTGGTGGAATGAATTAAAAGAAAGATTTGGTGAGTGTAATGGACTTTTGATTCATAAATTTAAGAAATATATATATATATATATATATGTGTGTGTGTGTGTGAATTGAAGCAATGAAGTAAATATGTGGCTGTTTATTTCACTGAATTAAAAGTTTGTGGGATGACTATTTATGTTTAAGGCCTAGAAAGAGGTGTAATGTTGACTGTATTGATTACACTTGTCTGCCAGCTGAACAAGAAGATGATAAACTTCTTCAGTTTATTATGAGATTAAATAAGGAGTATAGTTCTAGAAATCATCAAATCCTTCTTATGGACCTCTTCCCTAGTGTGGGTAAGGGTTATCAGATGATTACTAGGATTGAGAAGCAGAAATCAGTTCATTGTGGCTATCAGAAGATACAAAATAACTCAACAATCGCATTCAAGGTTTATAGAGATACTAAAATTCCTCATCCGTTGAAAGAAGGCACTTATGAGTAGTATGATGATCTCGATGGCATGAGGAAAAGAAATGCCAAAAGGTCAGAATGGCGGGAAGGAAGTAGAGACATGAAATTAAGGCCTCAGCCATCTCAGAACCCACAATTTACTCCACGAACTTATCAGAAACCATATCATCCTAATCGAAACTACAAAAAATATAATGCTCATGCAGTAACTAAAGAAAAGGAAACTCCAATCAGTGATATGAATGCTACGGGCCCTAGTTCAACTTGATAATAAACAAAAGGGAAAAGAACAAGTGCAGAATCAGGGTGGTGCGGAAAACTATGCCCATTATCATGACAAGCTAGAGCATACAACCAAATTAGTCAAAGCTCTAGGAAATGTTTACCTAAGCTCACCAGTCACGTTATTTGATTGTTTAAATCTTCCATATTTCAAGTATAATATTCTCTCTGTCAGCAAACTCACAAGGTCTATGCTAGTTTTGTTTAATTTCTCATCCAATCAATGCTTGCCGCAGGACATTAGGACTAAGAATGTCCTTGTAGTAATCAACGAGATCAATGACATATTATTCTAGATACTCAATATTTTCTTTTTGAAGTTATTCATCAAAGAATACAGTCAGCATACACACAACAATTCCTAGAATTTATGAAATTAGTGCAGTGGCTAGTCGTTCTGTTTTATCATTCAAATCTTGGTACTATATGCTAGGCAGTCTTCTTCTGATGTAATGAAGCAACTTGATGTAAGCAATACAACTCCCAATCATAATATTTGTTCTATTTTTCCTATGGAAAAACAACACATGTTGCCTTTTTCATCACTTACTTATTTTACATCCTTTCATTTCATTCTGATTCATATTGATCTTTATGAGCCATATAAAGTGAGTTTAGTTACATATTGCAATTTGTTTTTGGTAATAGTGGATGATTTTTCAATAAACACATGGAATTATCTTCTTAAAACCAAATATCAAGCATGATTCCTTTTAAAAACATTTCTTGTTATGATCAGAACTTCTTTCAATGCTTCGGTGACATTTTTGGGTCAAATATGGTAGTGAGTTTGTGAATAATGAATGTGAAAAAAAATCTCCAATTATGGTATTTTTCATCAAAAGTAATGTCCCTACACTCCAAAACAAAATGGAATTGCGTAGAGGAAGCATCAACATCTCCTTCAAGTAGCTAGAGCCATCCTTTTTCAGTCCCATCTTCCAAAGATTTTCTGGAGAGATGCAATTTTAATAGCTACTTATCTCATAAACAGGCTACCAACTCCGACCCTTTCTTGACATTCACCATATCAATTACTATTTCACACAGGTCCAGACTTCCACTCTCTCAGATCTTTTGGTTTCTTATTTTAGGCTACAAATAGTTCCTCGCACAAAGACAAATTCACTAAGAGAGCCTATCTATGTATATTTATTAGCTATACCACATGGCAGAGTATTCATTTCCAAAGATATTATATTTCATGAAACTGGTTTTCCTTATTCTACTCCTACTAAGTTTTCTTTTCCTCTTCCTTTCTTGGATTCCATCCTTGCTAAATCACTTTCATCATCGGATCTTCTTGTTTCTCCTTCTTCCAGTAATCCTCATGTTGCCATCCCTTCTCCTTCTTCACATTCCGATGTCAGACACCACCCTAGAATCACAAAGCCACCAGTTTGGTCAAAATATTTTGTGTCATCCTCTTCACATATTTCCATCCAACCCCAGTCAATTATTCTTCCACATACTGCTTATTCTTCTTCACGAGTTCTAGAAACATCCTCTTATCATCAGGAAAATCACTAACGTGAGTGGATACAAGCCAAGAATGATGATCTGGTTGCTTTGGAGCAGAATAATATATAATATTTGGTGCAGTTTCCACCTGGAAAAGAAGTCATTGGCTCTAATTGAGTATATAGAGTGAAGTACACTGAAGATGGAATCCTTACTAAGCATAGAGCAAGATTAGTTGCCAATGGATTTAACCAGATATAAACGAATTGATTTTTTTTGAAGTTTTTTTTCCTGTAGAAAAAACAGTCACTATCAGGATGCTACTTGATTTGGCATCTGCTTCAGGTTGGCATATTCACCAATTGGATTTTAACAATTCTTTCCTTCATGGACACCTTTATGAAGAGGTTTATATGAATATCCCAGATGGTTTTTCAATTCCTGAAGCTAAATTGGTTTGCAAACTGACCAAAAGTCTTTATTACTTAAAACAAGCTTCTAGACAACGGAATAAGGAATTCATATAGAATCTCTTGATTCTGAATTTTGATCAGTCACATCATGATCATTTTCTTTTCTTAAAATTCAGTTCTGCTTATGTTCTGTCTTTACCATTTATGTTGATGATGTGTTAATTATGAAACTTCTCTTGATTTCGTTGTTGTAGTTAAACACTCTTTGCATCAGAATTTTATCATAAAAGACCTCGGAGCTGTTCACTACTTATAGGTATGGAGCTGCAAAGTTTTGCAACTGGTCTGCATCCTCACCAAAGTAAGTATATTTCAGATATTGTTTTTTATTGTGGCCTACTTCACTGCAAACCTGCTGCAACTCCTCTTCCCAGTACTTGGACCATTCACAATGAGTATTCTCCACTTCTTCCTGATCCCAGCATTTTAAGAAGACTCATTGGCCGGCTATTATATAGAAATTATACTAGACCTGATGTTACTTTTGATGTGCACCAGTTAAGACATTTTGTACAATCTCCAACTCACCATCGTTTTACTGGAGCCTTACACATTGTCAATTGCCTTCACCATCATCCAGATCATGGTTTGTTTTATTCTTCCAAAAATTATCTAAGGATGCATGCCTACTGTGATGCAGATTGGGTCTTACGCCTTATCACCAGCACAACGTATCCTAACCTTGCAATTATTGAGATATGAATGAAACTCTATCCATGAAACTATGTAATTAAATGTAATTACATTACTACCTTCGTTCACTGAACTTCATAGATACACAATCACATAAAGGCTAATTTATCTTCTATAGTGCACACTCACCCTTATCGACTTTCTATTCACCGGAGATTCTAAGAGAAATAAACAGTTGCAAAATACATCTATTGAAAAAAGGTTCATAAACGACCAATGAAATTAATTTTTAATCAGTACCCAGTAATGAATACCTCAATTACCAGTTAATTTATAATTCAAAATTGTTTCCTCCTTTTTTAGGCCACTAGTAATCGCCGCACCCAAAGATACAAAAAACTCCATGTTTCAACATTTTTTTACCCACTAAATCATTTTTTGCTTCAAAACTAACTTTTTTACCACATTGAGAAGTTATCACACACCCATTGCTCATGAATAGGGTTCGTTGAGCATGCTTAGAACCTCGCTCAAAGAAGTAGAAGAAACACTCACCTTAAACCCTTCTACTGAACCACAATTTAGGGAAGAGTGGGAGAATACGTAGGCCATGATCACAAAATTTGGCTTCTTTAAATAGAGAAATGGGACAAGGAATCTAGTAAGTGATCCGTACTCTGCGGGGTCGGTAATAAACAAGCTTTCAGGAGATCTACTAACTAGCAGAGCGTTTCACAAAGATATTATTTATAGTGTTGCTCCAGTTCATACTACTTAACTACCAAAAGGTAGATAGTGGACAGTTTGGGATGTCCATAGATATGCTAGGACTTTAAAGGTTAACTACTCAAATTCGTAATCTGGTCGTCAATCCGATCACATGTCAGGAATAGCTAATGTCACAAAAAAAGGTTTTTTTTAGGGAGAGGGGGTTATCGAACAACTACAATCATGCAAGGAAAAGATTGTAAACTATATAAAACTAGCACTTGGGGATATTTGCCTTACATGACCTGTAGAATATTCTGATCCTAGATTCAAGCAAGTACAAGATGTATAAACCTATCCTAATAATTATGTCACATAGTGTGAACGTTAGTTAACACCTCCTATCTGTTACATACGGGTGCTCTCATTTTCTTCTACCGACACTGCCTCCATAATTAGGGAAGTGCAACAATAGCCCCACCGCTGTTCAGTTCTATTCATTCCCATAAAGGAATTATGTCCCAGGAACTCCGCTACGAATGCATATCCCAAGGCCTATAGAGGCAAAGGGATCGGCACCTTGTGGTGACTCTAGGGTTGCGACGCCAAGAGTCGAATTATGCCAACTAGTTTCTACTACTATAGTATCCTCCTATCGGGTTACTGTCCAGTTCTTCACTGGCGAGTAGCCATTCTTACTAGCGTACGATCATTGGAGCAGTGCTAACGACCCAAATGCATACACTCACATGGTCAAGAAATTCTCACTCCCCCAGTGTTTACCTTAGCCAGCACGCCCCATGGGACTATAATAGTGCACCATACAATGAAAGTATACTTAGGTGTATGCCGACATATATAGTATATTAATCATGCATTTAACAAGAATGTAAGGCACACGTCAATGCAATATTCTCAAGTATTAAAGGATAGGAAGATCTTAGAATCTAACAAAATAACTACCATGTCATGAATACAAATCCCCAAGCTAAATCACTACTCTCTAAGCATTGAACCCAATTGATCCATTGGATTCAATGCCCTTGGGAAACAAAAAGATAAAATATAATTAATAGAGAAGGTTTACTCCCTTTCTCTCTCTACATAATCTTAGGAAAATTAAGCGAATGAAAGTAAGACTAGCCAAAACTGAAACCTTAGTAGACATAGGCTCATATATATAGTAGTAGGAATTGGGCCTTAAAAGAGGCCTAAAAAAGGAAACCTAAACC
>JAUOBV010119655.1:0-12812 GCA_032360425.1 Rubia occidens | reverse complement strand
AGGCATCTTATCGATGGCTCTAGGATCACAAAGAGAATCCTAGCTTGCTACTTTAGTTATCTCTACCCATAACCCTTCGGACCAACTCGTCGGCTTACTAGTGCATGGTCAATCGCAACGTTAACAACAATAACCTACGTGCACACACCCATGTGGATCCGGACACATTGTTACCCCAAGCGCATCTAGGTTTCCCTCTCCGGGGGGTATCAATAGTGCATCAAAATGAAAGTAGACTTTGGTGTGTGCTAACCAAGTGTGACAATCATGAAATTCACTAGAATATTAAGAACAAGCAATCATAATAATCACAAAACACATAGAAATAGGTAAATCTAGAAATCTCACAAAATAAACATTAATACAAATCCCAAGTTTGTTAACTACCCCCTAAGCAATAAACCCAAGTATTTTTTTGGATTCAACACTTTTGGGCAAAAGAAAAATTAAGAGATGAAAATAAAAGAACCTAGAGAGAAGGAAGAGTATTTCTCTCTCTAGCCTACTATTGAAGATGAAAAATGGCATAAACCTAAACCCTAGTAGACATAGGTCCATATAT
This sequence comes from Rubia occidens, assembly GCA_032360425.1. NCBI lineage: Eukaryota > Viridiplantae > Streptophyta > Magnoliopsida > Gentianales > Rubiaceae > Rubia > Rubia occidens. The sequence continues at coordinate 12,250 of JAUOBV010119655.1, read as the reverse complement.
TTAGTAGTAGGAAATTGAGCCTTAAAATAGGCCCAAAATACGCCAAAAACCCTGGCAGCTGCAAACGGCACAGGTAGTGGGATCTAGCACAGTCTGTGCCAGCCGAGTGCCCTCCGTGCTAGCGCGGGCTGCTCAACTTGGCACAACCCATGGCCTCGTGCTGGCGTGGCCTGCCTGAACTGGCACAGGTCGTGAGTCTCGTGCTAGCGCAGGCAATGTCACCCAGCATAGACCACTGCTGAAACTCCGTTTTGATGCCTCTAAGCGCATGTCTTGTGTCATTTGGCACAGGACATCGGTTAGAACCTCGTTTGTCTCAATAACATGGCACATGACGTGTCATTCGTCACAACCCATGGCTTGGTCTTTGAATTAGTGACTTGAAATGATGCGGACCATGTGAAACAAAACGTTGTGCGCCCATACTTAGCCGTATTTTGGAATGGAATGAAGACATGGGACACGGGAAACTAAATTTGGAACATTATGTGATTGGGCCTGGCACGAACCGTGCTAGGTGAGTCTTGTGTCGGCCTTGGCTGGTCCATGCTGGCCCTCGTGTTGGCCTTGGCTGGTTTGACCGGTTGAGTTGTTTGCTCCACTACGGATGAATCGTTGATCCAATTTGAGAGTTCTTATAGTATATTTCATAGTGTTCAAGAAAATGAATCCAATGGTGCCAACCTCAATGGATGATAATAATCAGATCGGTCCTAAAACTCCGTGCAACTCTTAGACTACAATTCCTCAGCTTCTTTCTTAGCCTTCTTGAACTTTCAATTCACGTTTACGGGGCTCAATTCCATCTACTTCCTTGTTTTAAAGTCTGTGGCCTTCAATCTACTACCATTCTGGCTAATGACATTCAATATCTTCTACCTTCCTTGCGGATTCCCTTTAAATATCTTCTACCACTTTAACAGATAACCTTTAATATCTTTTCCCACTCTAACGGATGGCTTTCTGCAAAAATATTATAAAAAGTAATCACGAGCAATCTACTAATGAGATCACAAAGAAGATCTAGGTTTCCGTGAATACAAAGTGTCCATTAGTTTCAATTAAGTCTACAAAACTTGAAATGTAGATATTAAAACCAATAATGGCCATCTAAAACCTTTGTCATGTAAATCTACCTAAAACTTGTAATCAACCAAACAAAATATGATAATAAATGTGTCTAATGCATTAGCTAACGCAAGCATAAAGGTGCAAATCACCTTACAAGAATCTAGATCCTATTTTGTGTGCTTCATTGTAGATCGCTCTTTAGCACTTCGGAGTATAAGGACATTCTCAATGATGGTAGTAGTTATTAGAAGGCCATTCGCAAGGATGGTAGTAGAACAAAAGCCACGCGCTTAATCATGGGAGAAGATGGAAATGCACTAAGGAGAAAAGGATTTGAAACTCAGATAACAAAGAAGACCGGAACGGCCGTATTCTATTGCAAGGCCCGTGCCAGCTAAAATTGGTAGTACCTAAGTAATGGGATGGGCTACAAGGTATTGCATGACTCATGCAGTTGAAATAGAATGTGCAGCTAACTATGAAGCATGCGCTGTGCCATATTTCATGGCCCGTGCACCTTGAAGATCAAGATCTGAGAACCATCCCACGTCCCGTGAAAAATGCAAGGCCGCATCATCAATTTTCCAAGAAATGAACTCCTAGCTAGTGGCCCAAGAGGAATCACATTTCCATGTAGTTTCGATGCTCAAAAGAACCTTCCAGCCGGTGACCCATGAAGGAATAAATGATTTCACTGCTGAGATACATGAAAACATACAACCAGCCAGTGGCTTGTGCACTATTCCTTAGGTTGTGTGTTATTGCACGGAGATGTACACCATTATGCATGCATTAGTCGATACTTTTTACAAATTTATTGTCATTTTTGGTTAATTACTAGTTTTAGTTAGGTTTGTGGGAAAAAGGGTTTAGACGGCTATTATTTGTTTTCTTGTCAAAATCCTGAGTTTTGCAAACTTAATTGAAGCTAATGGACACTTTTATTCACAGACACCTATATCTTCCTCTTTTATCTCATTAGTAGGTTTCTCGTGAGTGCATTTTCATTATATTTTGTAGACGGTCATACATGAAGGTAGTACTAGATATTTGAAGGCCATTCGCAAGGATGGTAGAAGATATCACAGGCCATTCACATGGATGGTAGATCTAAACCATGGTAGTAGATCCAGGTTATGGAATCTAAACCATGGTAGTAGATCCAGGTTATGGAATCTAAACCATGGTAGTAGATGGAATGGGACCAAAAAAGCCAAATTAGAAATTCAAGAAGTCAGAAGGAGAAACGGAGGGATCGTTGTTCGAGGTTTCACGGATTTGTGATCAATATCCAAGAATATTGAGCCCTTAAGGGTGTTACCATTTGATTCTTCTTCTCTAGCACTATAAAATTGACTACAAGAACTCCTAAATTGGATCAACGGTTCACCAGTAGCGGGGCAAAGAAGTTGGCCAAGGGAACCAGTCACGGAAGGCACGGACCGCACAAGCCCGACACGAGGCCAAAGCTATCATGACCCGTACAACTTGTTAGGGCCCGTGTTAGGGAGCCTTAGCAAAAACTCTACCACCCAATACATGTCGTGTCAATTTTTAGAACAATGGGTCTCCGTTTGGCTGGCCGTGCATTCCAAGTATGAGAGTGGCACATTCTGTTTTACACGACCTATGTTGTTTCATGTCACAAATTCCAGGACCATCCTACGGGGTGTGAAGAATAATGTGAGGCAGAACGAAGTACTGAAAAAAATTATGATCCAGCAAACAGGGCACGTCAAATGACGTGAGGCCCGGATAAAAAGAATTCCAACGGAGAGCCGGCCGATGGCTCATGGTGAGGGGTACGACTCGTGCCAATATCGGTACATGGCTCGTTCCAAGACAGATGTGATGCACTAGCACGAGGCCCTCTCTGTCGGCACGGGCTGTGTCACGAGCCACCCCGCGCGAATAGTGGCTGGGAGGATTTTTGGCCATTTTAGGGCTTATGTTTAGGCCTAATTCACTACTACTGTATATATGGACCTATGTCTACTAGGGTTTAAGTTTATGCTTATTACTCTTTCTTTTGTTTTAATCCTTTTGTTTTTGTTTCGTCCAAAAGTGTTGCATCCATTGAAATACCTAGGTAAAATGCTTTGGGAGTAGGGATCCAACTTTGGGATAGTATATTTCTTAATGTGTTAGTGTTTATTTTATGAGATTTTTAGATCTACTATTTCTATGTGTTTTGTGATTATCATGTTGTCTTGTTCTTAATATTCTTGTGAATTGCATGATCGTCATACTTTGTTGGAGCAACACCAAGTCTAATTCCATGTTAGTGCACTATTGCTACTCCCCGGATAAGGAAACCTATATGCACTTAGGGTGACGATAGTACGGAACTGGGAGTTTGTACGAATGTTATCATTTTTAATCATCACGATCGACGATGCACTAGTTAGCTGGCCAAAGAGGTCCGAAGGGTTATGGGTAGAGATACTGGTCGGAAGGATTGCGTTTGAAATTGATTAGTAAGAAAAATAGGATTATTTTTTTTATCCTAGAGTCATCGATAAGACGGCTACTTCCTTTGCCTTTGCAGGCCTAGAGGTAGTTCGTTCGTAGTGTTCCGCCTGGGACTTAATCGTACGGGGGAGAATCAAACCTGCGCAATGAGCCATAGCCATTGTTGCACTCTCCTAGTTGCAGAGGTGAAGCTGATGAAAGATTTTATACGCACACCTCTATGTGAAAAATTGGGGGAGTTTTTTACCATTGTCTGCGCCATGTGTCACACACACTTGATGAGGGTTCAGTTCTTATATTTGATAAAATCTATGATCGAAATGCATGTTACAAAAATATTCCCTCAGTGTTAGTCTATATTGTTAACTCTCGTGATCAATTGCATGCTAGTAATTGTTAGTATAAACTCCTCCCAATAACTGTTTTCACAACACTGTCTATTCAGAACACATGGTCGGATTGACGACCCGACTTCGGTTGTCTTTAGTCAATTATTAGATTCCTAAAATCTCCGTGGATGACCTTGGTATTTTCCACTATCTAGCATTGTTGGTAGTGTGAATAGGAGCAACATATAAATTCTTATCTTTGACTCACAATTCCCTCTCGGTTAATTTAGTTAATCTTTCATGGTTCATTGATTTAGCGACGTGGGGTGGGGGCGGGTCATATTTTGACGCCGTTTCCAGAGATGTTTTTTTAACGGTCTCGTAGTTAACTTGCATACTATGTTAGTTCAGCAAGTAGTGTTGTTTTTTTGTTGGTTTTGGCTGTGAGCTTTCTTACTAGTTTCCGGTTAATTCTAACCCTTTTTGCTAGTGTTGATTTGAGTTGGCCATTGATTTATTCCCGATTTATGGTACATACCAGTGCCAAAATCTTGGGAGTTTTATGTATTCCATCGAATTACACAGGTGGTAGGCGAAGAAGGAAGAGCAGGTCTAGGTCAAAGGTTCCACAAGAACAACTTTCGGTAGCTTTAGAGAAAGAAGAAATGGCATAGGAAAACCAGACTTTGAGAGAGTTGATGGCTTACATCATTTTCCCACCATTGCCACCCAATGTAACGTGTGAACTCAAGAGCAAAATAATCTATTGTTTGCCGACTTTCCATGGGATGGCCAAAGAAGATCTGACCAAGCATTTTTTGGAATTCCACCAAATGTTTACCAACATGAAGCCGGTGGGTATTTCGGAGGAAGACTAAAATCCGAGGGCATTTCCTTTCTCACTTCGAGATTCGGCCAAAGATTGGTTATACTCTCCCCCGCCTGGTTGTATCACCTCTTGGATATATATGAAACATAGATTTCTTGAGAAATGCTTCCCAGCTTCAATGTTTATGGGCTTGAAGAAGAATCTTTCAACCATCTCTCAGTTTCCTAACGAGTCCCTCTACGAGTATTGGGAAAGGTTTAAGAGGTTGTTGGCTAGTTATCCGTATCATCCATTCAAAGAGGGATACTTGTTTTACTATTTCTTTGAAGGATTGTGCAACTATGACATGTGTATAGTGAATGCCACTTGCACCAACAAGAGACCAAGGGAGGCAATGACACTCTTCGAGGAGATGGAAAATGGAACAAAGCATTTTGGTACAAGGTCTAGGATGAAGCCCGTAGATGAACGTTCTTAATCCCCTAAGTTAGAGGAGAAAATATAAGCTCTTGGTTCCATATTGAAAGAATTCATGAAATGGGGAGTCCAACAAGTAAAAGTTTGTGGTGTTTGTAATCTTGATCATCACCTAGATGTTTACCCGCAAGTAGAGTAGTGGAAGATATGGAAGAGGTTAAGGTGTTGGAGTTCAACAGTGGAAATAGCTCGGAGTTTGCTACGGGAAAATAACAAGGGTTCCGTGGGAACTAAGGAGGAAAAATTCAAGATCTCTATGCAAACACCTTCAACCCTAGGTATTGTGATCACTCCAACTTTCGTTGGAGTGAAGAGAACCAAATTCAAGGGTACAACCAAAGCGGACCAACTCAACCTCAATCCTATTTGGGGGAAGAATGGCCTTCCAACAATAACGCCCCACTTTATAAGTCGAACCCAGAGGAAATACTTGATGCAATCTCTCAATTGGCCAAGAATCAAGACATTTTCATGGAGCACACAAGGTGAGATATTGAAAATATCAGGACTAGGGCATTCTCAAGTATCAAGAATCTTGAGATTCAAATTGGACAACTTGCCACCTTGGTAAGCTGACTGGAAGCGAAGGAGTCCAAAAAACTCCCTTCCCCACCGGAGTTCAATCTGAGGAATTTAAGCACTTTGAAATTAAGAAGCGGGAATGAGGTGTGTATCTTAAAAGAGGGTGATTTGGTAGTTAAAAGCAAAAAAACTCACTTTTAGAAGCAAGATTTGATTATGGAGGAGGAACCGATCAAGGATATTCCCAAAGTCGAGGCAAGGGTGAACCTTTTACCATGTTTCCCTAGTGCACTTAAGGGAAAGCCAAAGGCAACAACTAATGATGAACACATCTGAAAAATCTTTGAGAAGGTTGAGGTTAGCATTCCACTCTTGGACTGCATTGATCATTTACCTTAATATGCTAAGTTCTTGAAAGTTGCATGCACTAGGAAAATTGAAAGTAGGGGGAGTTGCCACTTTAAATCGTAAGAATTTGCCTACAAAATGTGATGATCCCGACATGTTTTCCATTCCTATTTCTTTAGGTTGTAAAATGATGAAAAATGCCATGATTGATCTAGGAGCCTCTATCAATTCCATTTCTTCGTGCATTTATGATAACCGATAAATAGGTGATTTCACTTTCACTTTGCTCTGAGGCGATGTCCAACGGTTTTTTGACTTTCCCGTGCCCAACGCTTCTCTTCTCCAGCGATACCGTGAAGGCAGAGCCGCCGCTGGATCCAAAACCATTGTTCTCTTTTGCTTAAGCCTTTAACACACAGCTACTCAATGAGCTACGCCCACAACCAACGAAGCCAATCACTAGAGCTTCATTCAAACCAAAGAAGAAAAAAGACCATCTGGGTGAACCAGGATTGAAACTCTCGATTGATGAATGCGAACGGCTAGAGGCTCCCCTAGGGTGAATGTTAATCGGAAAATTCTCTCGCAGTAGACCTCAGATGGAGGGCCTTCGTAAAGATTTCCAAACGGTAGATTTCAAAGGTCACACCGATATTAACCTTCTGGACAATGACCTGGTATTGATTCATTTTTCATTGCCAGAAGACTATTATCGGTGCTAGCTTCACAAGGTTTGAAATTTTGGCTCTTATTCTCTCAGAATTACTAAATGGGTTCCTAACTTAATCCTCAAGTTGATTCACCTATTGTCCCAATCTGGATATCTTTTTATGGTTTGCCTCAACAATTTTTTGATGAATGGGCTATGATGTCTATAAGTAATTTATTTGGCAAACCAATCAAGGTTGATAAAGCTACTCTTAATCAAACTAGACCTCACGTTGCTAGAGTTTGTGTTGAAATAGACCTAACTGCTCCTCTGATTGAAATGGTCTGGATAGATTATAGAGACTTCAATTTTTGGCAATATGATGGTCTTCTGGATTACTGCTCTAACTGCCGTAAATTAGGCCATCCTAGCTCTTCGGGCAGGAATGATAACACTCTATCTACACTTCATGCCTGGAGGCCTTCTGACAACTCTAAATAGATAGGTAATATGGCTCATTCCAAAGATGTACAAAGAAGAACTTTAGTAATGGAATGCAGCCATCTTCCTCAGGCCTAACTATTTATGAAAAAAGATATGTGCCTGTTATATGGAATAAACCTAATGTTAAGACTCAGAAAGATTCAGGTCCTGCAGCCAAAGATAAATCATTTACAAACATGAAGGCTCAGCCTACGACTCTTGTAATCTCAGCAAATCAGGTTCTTTCTAATCCTTCTTCAAAGGGTAAAGATATAGATGTTATTAACATTGCTGATGAGAATGATGCTATATATGTTGATAAGAATGTTTACAATACTGCTTTAAGAGTGATGCATTGTATGCTATCAAGAGTGGTGATACTGCGGATGTTAAAACTCATGCTATGCCTGATGCTAATAGTTTTCATATTCTCTCTGGCCTCCCCACCAAGGATAACACTTTAAATTTTGGCAATAATTCTATTTTGGTTGATTTATCACCTGATGAATATGCACAATTAACTGATTCTGCTGTGAATAAATCCAAGGGGATAAGTATCACAGAACCAACTGTTGTTCTTCCTTATTTACATGCTTTAAAGTTGGTTCCAGATAATACTAATTCTGAGATGTCTGCTGAAGTTGATATTTTAAGCACTAACTTCGACCAGCATACCACAACTATTCTTCATGTTGTATCTAATTCTGGTCATAAAGAATCCCTCCCTGTCTTGACAACTATTTCTGAAGCCTCGGCCTCTCAAGACTCTTCTAATACAGATAATTTTATTGAGATTAATGCTGGAGATTCACCATTGTTAACTTCAAGTAACAAAAAAGATAAAATATTGGAGTGGCTGAATACAGAAATTAACCTCTTGAACAACTCTGAACCCAATCTCAATCTTTCAGAACTAAAAGCTAGTTTTACAGAATCTCAACAAAAATTTAACTCTCTTCTTAAAAAATCCAATGAACCTACTGATCCAGAGAATATTGAACTCACACAGAAGCCTAGAAGATACTTTAAGAAAGACTATACATTAACATCTAAAACGGTTCAAACCCGATCCAAACAGTCTAATCAAAAAATAATAATTTAAGATGATTAGTACAAAACTATGTGTATGGAATGCTAGAGGGATCTGTAATAAGCCAACTCAAATAAGAGTTAAAGATATAAAAAATGGTATGATATCTCTCTTTTTGCTATAATAGAACATATGGCACAAGCTACTTCTATAGAAAACATAGCAAAACATATTGGATACACTAACTTTTATCCCGGCAAGGATAGCAAAATATGGCTCTTTTTGGAGGAATCTCTAGCTCTTAAAATACTGCAAGAAGATAAGCAACACATCCACACCTTATGAATGAATGTTTAACTATTTTCATTTATGCAAAACATACAGTCAAAGAGAGATCTGAGTTATGGTCTGAACTTCTTAAACACAAAAATGACCAACTCTGCCTTATAGGGGATTTTAATGTACTGGAAAAGGTAGAAGTATACCTAGGACCATCTAGCCCAAAACAAAAAGGTATTAGAAACTTCACTACTCTCCCTACCATAGGAAGTTTCTATACATGGACAAGTGTAGGAAGTAACGGTAGGGTATGGGAGAGACTGGACAGAGGTATTTCAAATAAAAAATAGTGGTCTTTATTCCCTCAATCTAACATTAAAACTTTACCAAGACTACACTCTGACCACTCTCCTCTCCTATTTAACATTATAGGAGAACCACAATCTACTGATCCTAAGCCTTTTAGATTTCAAAACTTTTGGCTAGCACATGAAAACTTTTCCCAATTCACTAAAGAAACATGGTGCATAGATACACATCTAAAAGGCATGCATAAATTGGTTGTCAAACTTAAAATTTTAAAATTAACTCTAAAAATCTTAAACAAACATACTTTTGGAAATATATTTGACAAAATAAAAGATCGTGAAGAAGCCTACATAAAAGTAGAATCTAATCTACAGCAACATGAAATTTCTTCAAACCTTATAGCTTATAATTCTGCTAAAGCAAATCTCACACTTGCTTTGAACAACCAAGATATTTTCTTGAAACAAAAATCAAGGGTCAAATGGTTAAGAGAGGGAGATACAAACTCTAAATTTTCCACTCCTCAGTTAAATCCAAACACAAGAGACAGTTGATAACTGAGATTAAAAACTCAGAGGGTAAATGGCTAAAAACAAAAAAAATAAAATTCTGTGAAGAGGCAGTTGCCTTTTCTCTGATTTGCTGACTAATGAATTCTCAAATCCCTCTGGCATTAATACTTCATGGATCCTAGAAAACATTCCAGAAGTAATAACATCACGGATCAATCAAAATCTAACCAAGCCTGCAACAATGCCAGAGCTAACATCCACTGTCCAACCAATGGACAGTGATTCAGCTCCTGGTCTAGATGGCTTCTTTGGGAGCTTTTATAAACACTGCTGGGATATTATGAAAGAGGAAACACTTGAAGCTGTAAATGATTTTATAAACCTCACTCCAGTACCCAAAGCTATTTCTTCATCCTTAATTGTTTTAATCCCCAAGAAAGATGTTTGCTCTTCCTTTAAGGACTACAGACCAATATGCCTTTGTAACTTCTCTAATAAGATTATGTCAAAACTATTCTCTGAAAGATTAAAGCCATATTTAGACTCAATCATTAGCCCTTAGTAATTTGCTTTCACAGCAGGGAGGGAGCTGGCTAATAATGTTTTGCTAATGCAAGAAATTACCAAAATTTTGCATTCCAAAACAAAAGGCCATAACATGATTATCAAGTTAGATATGATGAAAGCTTTTGATAGAGTATCCTGGCAGTTTCTAAGTAAACTCTTGACTAAAATGAGATTTTCTGACCATTTCACAAATCTAATCCTAGGGAACATTAGCTCTGCTTTCTTCTTTGTCCTTATAAACTGTTCTCCAAATGGCTTTTTTCAAGCCTCCAGAGGGTTAAAACAAGGAGATCCTCTCTTCCCTATACTCTTCATTTTGATGGCTGAAGCTTTCTAAAAAAACTTGAATTTTCTCTATCAATACTCTAACATCAGCCCTTTTAAACTTCCTGCATCCATGTTGAATATTTCTCATCAATCCTTTGTGATGACATAGCAACCTTCATGCAATATTCGAAAAGGGGACTTCAAACTCTAATTGGCTTCCTAAAATCTTATGAATTAACAACATGCCAAAAGATTAATTTTAAAAATCATCCTTTTACCTATCTAAACATGCTCCAGTTCACATAACATCCCTTATAAAAATGAGACTAAAATGAAGGTGGGATCCCTACCTTTAAAATATCTAGGTTGCCCTGTCTTCACATAAAGAGCTAAGAATTCATATTTTCATTCACTCCTGGATAACATTAATACAAAACTCCAAGCTTGGCAAAACAAAACTCTCACTGCAGCAGGAAGATTAATCCTTATAAAGCATGTTTTATCATCAATTCCTCTGCATTTAAAAACTGTCATTAAGCCTACTAAAACTATCATTGAAAATATCCATAAAATGATGGCCAAATTCCTATGGAATCCTACTACTGCTGATAATAAAAGAAGAAGAATATGGAAAGCTTATCAAAAACTCTGCTACCCTCTGGAAGAAAATGGAGTTAGTCTAAAAAATCTTCACACAATGACTAAATGCTTTTCACTGAAATTATGGTGGAAGCTTCAACATTTTAAATATATTTGGGCCAAATTCATGTGGTCATGCCCTGAACATCACGGATGAGAATAATTGAGGTTAATGACATACCTAATCAACATACAGTCATACAAATAGGAAAGGGTGAAATCTCTTTCTTGAGTTCTAATTGGACTGGAAAAGGTTTTCTTACAGATTCTTTAAACAACAATTTCACATTACCTTTTCCTGATATAACAGTGGCCGATTTCTTACTCCAAAGTCTGATTATATTCCTACTCTATAAAACCTGTTGCCACAAAAAAATATCCAAACCTTGGTACAACAAACTCAGCTCTGGCCAGAACATGAAGATATAATGATTTGGAAGCCATCAACAAATGAAAAGTTCTCTACTAAATCAACATATGAAACTCTAAGACTTAAGAAACAAAAAATTGGCTTATTCAAACATCTTTGGTCTTCATACTTGCCTAAGAAAATCAGTTTATTCAACTGGAGACTTCTTAATAGACTTCTCTCACTTCCGGACATCTTAGATGACTTTAATTTTAATATTCCATCAAAATGCTTCTACTGTAAAAATGAGTCAGATTCTTTACACTATAGCTTCAGTAGTTGTCAAGAAATCAAGAGAATATTGCAAGCCATTGACCAAATCTTCCCAATTAACTATCCTGACTTCTTCTACTTATGGGACCGATTCTATTTCTATTGGCAACTAAGTATTTCCAGTCAGGTAGCCAACAAAAATAATTAAGATAATACCTTGCATCATTACCTGGTCCATTTAGTTTGATAGAAACAAAATCCTCTTTGATAATCAAACAACAAACATACGCTTAATCATCAAAAACATCCTCTACCCGCTAAATGACATTCTTCTTAGCAATAAAATAAAATTATTTTTGAATTTAACCTGCAATACACCGAAGCTAATGATAAAGAAGATTCCCCATAACAAGAAGTTACATAGGATTGTAAAATGGAGCCTTCCAATCCATTATAGATTGAACACTTATGGCTCGGTTTTACAAAACGGGAAGATAGGGATCAGGGCTATAATTAGAGATTCTAATGGTTTGGTTGTTGCAGCTCTAGCAAAGCTATTTCAGATAGCTCTATCCTGCAAGCTGAAGTTGTTGCACTAGATATTGGCATTCAACTTGCGGCAGGGTAAGGAATCAATGACCTGGAGATTGAAGTAGACTCTCAAGTTCTACATAACATCTTAATGAAGCAACATGATGAACCATGGCCCTGCACTGCTCAAATCAGGACACATCTTCTGCAGTTTAACTTCAAGCCACAACACATCTATAAGGAAGCCAACAGTGTTGCTGATTCATTAGCTAAATTGGCAAGCTCTTCATAGGTAAACGACATACTCTTTTTTG
>JAUOBV010119334.1:0-12816 GCA_032360425.1 Rubia occidens | reverse complement strand
GATGTAAACCGACCTACATATAGCAATCGTCCAATAAAAAGATAACAAAAGAGATGTTAAATGCTTCAGAAAATATATGTATTTGACGTCTCATCAATTGGCATACCAAGGGTGAACCTCTCTAATTGCAAACTAGTATTCATCAGGAAATTCTTTCTGTATGGTCTCCCTCCTAGTCTTCTCAATAGCACTCTCTGAATCATTAATCGACCTAGATGGTCGGCCACTACATTTTCACTCCACTTTTTATCCCTCACCACTAAGTCAAACTCACTCAAGAGAAGTATCCATCCAATCAACCTAGATTTGGCTTCCTTCTTGGTCATTAAGTGGTGAAGAGCCTCATGGTCCATGAAGACAATGACCTTCATACCAAGTAGGTACGACCTAAATTTCTCAAGAGCAATAACACTTCAAATAACTATTTATCTGTGGTGGAGTAATTACATGAGAGTTATCGAGGCGTAGTATATAGCACGAGGGATTCTCCCTACCCTTTGACCTAGGACCACACCAATGGCATGGTCACTAGCATCACACATAATCTCAAAAGGGGTGTCCTAATTAGGGGGTTGGATGATAGGGCAGAAACGAGCATTGTTTTCAAAGTGTCAAATGCTCTTTGGTATTCTAGTCCAACCACAAAATCTGCCTATTTTGTAACAACTTGCACAAAGGGGAGGAAATATTAGAAAATTCCTTAATGAAACTTCGGTAAAAACTCGTAAAACCTAGAAATGACCTAACATATCTAACACTCGAGGGGTATAATAGGGATTGGATCGTGTCAACCTTAGCTTTGTCTAACTCAAGACCTTGGGAAGAGACCACATTAATCAATAGAATACCCTTTTCAGAGTTTAATACGAGATTGCTTTCAATGCATCTCTTGAGCACTAATGATAGATGGTTTGAACAACTATCAAAAGAACCTCCATGAAAGGTGAAATCATGCATAAAGACCTCTAGAAAGTGCTCAGAAAACTCCAAAAATATACTAACCATGCCCCTTTGAAATGTGTCGGGAGCATTGCATAGACTGAAAGTCAAACGCCTATAGGTAAAAGTGTCAAAAGAGCATGTAAAAGTGGTCTTCTCTTAATCTTCCGGGGCTATGGAAATTTGGAAATATACGGAATACCCAGCTAGGAAACAATACAAATCTTTCCCGACAAACCTCTAAATAATTTGATCATTAAATGATAAAGGTAAGTGGACATTCCTAGTTACTGCATTCAACCTACGGCAATCAATACACACTCTCCACCCATTTTTCACACGATTGGGAACCGATTCTTCCTCTTGGTTCTCTATCACGGTCACACCACTTTTCTTAGGCACAACTTGGGTGGGGCTTACCCACTTGAAATCAGAGATGGGTTAAATTATTCCGGCTTTGAGCAATTTAAGAATCTCACTCTTTACTACCTCCATCATCGGCAGATAAAGCAGACATTTTGATTGCCTCACCGGTTTGGCCCCATCATCTAACAAGATACGATGCATGCAAGTGGAGGGGCTAATCCATTTGATGTCAGCAATGGTCAACCCAATTGCCTCCTTATGTCTTCTAAGAACCTCCATCAACCTCCCCTCTTGTTCCTTAGAGAGTTTACTCGACAATATCACTGGTAAAGTATCTCCCACGCCAAAAGCGCATATTTCAAATTCTTGGGTAGTGGCTTCAACTCCACTATTGGTGCCTTCCCAAGAGACGTGGGGATAACCACATCTCGAGGTGCATCAAGAACATTATAAAGGGAGTCGATAGATAGCTTATCAACAAAATTAAGCCTTTCTATAGTCTCAAGCTAATTTATCCTCAAAGAAAAATCATGCAATTCATTTGCATCAAGACCATTTTCTAAAGTGACCTTCAAACAAACAATGTCATAAATCACAAACACATCTTGCACGTAATCATCAAAAATATCAGTAGCATTGCAAGAATGACCCTCTATAGGAAATTTCATGGCATCATAGAAGTTAAACTTCCCAATTTCCCATTAAATTACTTGGTTAAGTATCCATTATGCACATCGATTTTAGTTCTAGATGTTTTCAAAAATGGCATCCCTAACAAGATAATGGCAGCACGTTTGTCATTCTCCATATCTAGAACATAGAAATCAGCCAAGAAAATCAATTTATCAACCTTAACCAAAATATCTTCCACAATTCCTATAGGTTATGCATTAGAACAGTCAGCCAATTGGATCACTACCCCGGTTTCATGCAATTTTTTGAGATTTAGGGATTCATATAAGGAGTATGGAATCACATTGATTGACGCTCCTAAATATAGCATGGCCTTTTGGAAATTCTTACCACCTATGATGCAAGGAATGGTAAACATAACGGGATCATCGCATTTAGGGGGGAGTTTGTTTTGAAAAGGGGCCGACATTTAAGTACCATTTTAAAATCATTTTTTTAATTTTTGCTTCTCCTAGGGGTAAATAATTCGTTAATAAATTTAGCAAGCCTAGGAACTTGGTAAATGGCATCAAAGAGAGGAATATTTGCCTCGCACTTTCGGAAGACTTCAAAAAGTGCTTTGTTCTCATCTTTGCAATTATTGTCCATCAAAGCTGCCGAAAAGGGTGGTGGTGAAAGGATCTTCTCGATTCATGCTTCTCGGGTGGTTGAGTGGTTACCTCTTCAACCTCTTTGTTCTTCACCACTAGCTCATCTTCTATCACCTTCCCGATCTTCACAATTTTCTCAGGGTCTTTGTTCTACTTTCCACTCCTCAAGGTTAAGGAACTAGCATTAGGATGTTCGAGGTTTAACTCTGGTTGTGATGGTACCTAGCTTCCAATCGAGCAATGGATAATGCTATTCAACTAACTTGTATTTCCAAACTCTTGAACCTCTTGGAAGAGCGGTCGTCCATGTTAGTGACCATATTTGTTGTAGCATGCATGAGCTCCTCATGCTCTGACCTTGGTCTTCTTCCTTGAGGTTTAGATGACCCTTCATCCCTTGGGTAGGGCTATTGTGGTTCCCGATTGTTCCTTTAATTTCCTTGGTTTTGGGGTTTCCCTCCTTGACGATTTGGTTGATACACATTTTGGCCACCTTGATGATTTGATTGTTCATCTTGATCATCTCTCCACCTAAAGTTTGAATGGTTCTTCCACCCGGGATTGTAAGTTTTGAAGTATGGATCATACTTCTTCTCATTGATTTGTCCCCTTTGGAAACCTTGAGCACCTTGGTAGCCTCTATTCCCTTGAAACCCTTAGCCTTGTCCTCCTCTTTAACCTCTTGCCTTAGCCTCCTCAAATTCTTCATCATGGATTTGAGGACAAGCATCAGTGGGATGTTCCAATGAACACACTCCACAAGCTTTGACTTGATGTATCCTCCCCTTCATTAGCTCCTTCAAGTTCCTCAAGTTTGGGGGTTTTCAGATTTGAAGGTTCTTGCACCCTTGTTCTTTCCCTCTAACCAAATTGTCTAGTCCCATTGACCATATCTTCAAACAATTCCATGGCATATTTAGGGATCTTGTTGGCAATCGACCCATTGAAAGGGGCATTGACCATTCTCATATCTTCAACAGACAATCCATCGAAGAAATAGTATGCAAGATATCCTCTCTTGCATGGGTGGCAGGGAAAACTAGCTAAAAACCTCTTGAACCTTTCCCAATATTCATATAAAGATTCACCCAAATATTGGGGGATGAGAATTGGATCCTTCTTCAAACATTCCGACTTAGATGCCAGAAAGAACTTCTCTAAGAACTTTCGCTTCATGTCCATCTATGATGCTATACTTCCCCGAGGGAGATAGTATAACCAATCTTTGGACGCATCTTTCAAAGAGAAAGGAAACACCCTTAGATTGAAATTATCCTCGGAAACACCAGTTGGCTTCATATTCATGCTCAGAAGGTGAAAGTCGGATAAGTGTTTGTTCCCATCCTCCCCACTCATCCCATGGAAAATTGGTAGACAATGAATCATCCCTGACTTGAGCTCACAAGTGAAATTTTCCGGAATAGGGGAAGGTGATGCAACCATATCCCATGTAATAATCACAAAAGTAAGTAAACGTCAACAACATACAAATGAAAACACCAAACACACAAAGAACTACACTAACACTTTTATAAAATACGCCTTATCCCTGGCAACAGTTCCAAAATTTGGGAGGATGTCGTCGTGCATCTCTAAGATGCTATTTATATGCCCAGATTATGGCTAACTACTAAATAGTAGCTAGTGGTAAAATGAGGTCTTCCACAAGGAAAATGGGGTTTCATCGAGTGTGAAATGCAATTAAAAACACACGAAGAAGTCACTCTACGTGTGTGGTAACAAAGTTGGGGGTTTTGATTTTAGAAAACACTACGACTACTTTAAACAACTAGATTAATCTACAATTAGAGCAAACATTGTAATTACGATCACAACTAGCAAAGAAAATGTAACTAAGATTAAAACAAGTCTTGAGCACAATTGGTTTACATTTCTAGTTGTCTTTTGATCATCGATTGATTATCCTATTTTTATGTATTAACCATATATTACGGAGAAATTGTCAACAGCTTTCGAGTAAAAATATTTCTCACCTCTCCTCGAATATAGTTAGAATAAGCCTTACCCTCAGGTCACTCTAGAAGATCAACGCCATAGACTTCCCCGAGAATAGAAATAAACATGAAGACCCAATACAACTAACAAAATGTCCTACAAGCGAGAAATATTGGGATAGCACAATTATGTTCCCTAATGATGACTTCGAGAATCTGCCTTTATGCTAGGCGTCGTTAGTTTACAACTTTGATAACTAGGCAAACCCATTCAAATTCATCCTAAATCTAAGAAATGTAATCAATCAATAATCATAATTAGTTGTCACACCCAATTATAACCTAACAATGACCAACTATAATCACATCGAGAAAAGGTCAATGTCTTCCGGGTTTGACCAAAAACCTAGCAAACGATCAACTCACAATTATCAACTAGACTATCACCCTAGTCTAAATCATGCATTAATCACACAAGAAAGTACAAAACATACTTGATAATCCAAGCACAAAATATGATACACCAAATCTCATAAATTCATACTTGAAATTTTTACTAATTTCTCCCAAGAGTATATTTAGCCTAGATTAGCTAAATTCATAACAAAAGAGTAAAAATCCATGGTGAACATAGTATGAAAGACAAGCAATAAATGAAAACTAGGGTTTTTTATCGGAGAATTTTGAAGGAGTAAATGTAAAGAAGAAATAGTTTGAATGGTCCCCAAAAGAGAGAAGAAACGTAACTAAGAGGTTGGTGGCTCGTACGTCATGGACTGCGCTATATATCGTGGTCCGCGAAGGAACTGTTGGACAGCTTCTACTAAATTTTCAATATTTGGCCTTCATCTTCACTTCTTCTTCAAGTTCTTCTTGCTTCTTCCAACCTGAATTCTACAAAACCCGAACACTTTAAATGGAAATCTTCAACATGATCTAAAACACTTCATAAATTAAAGAACTAGGATATAAAAAATGTGAATCATTGTAATCCCCTAAATGATATAATATAAATTTCATTCTAATTAAGTTCCTGTTCTATTACAAAATTAGACTTCGAATGTGTTAAAAATGGGATATAAGTTGAGAAAATCAAGGAGGCGGGTAAAACAACCTCACAAACTTTGACAACTTCGCAAGCTCGTGAAGAAAACTTTGTATGATGATCACTAAGTCACCATCCCTGCGAGGCAGAAATCTATTTATTTTGAGCCCAGAGCCAGCAGGGACCTCATGACCAAGGTCACTAGGCCCAGAAAAAAACATGCAGCTTAGAAAAAAACCACCCTATGAAACTATACTCAAATAACTCCCCTCCCCCCCAAACCACCACATCATTGATTGTGTAGTGCGGGCATCTTTCAAGAAAACATAAATAGAGGGAAGCACAAAAGGAATTCTATCATCAATATTGGAAGACCACATACCCTTTCCAAGCACAGTAAGCACCTACAGAAAGGTAAGAAACCAATGAATTAATGACGAAATAACATCGACCGTCATGCTACAAGTATCTTGGAAAAATTATTACAACCACTACACTAACCTAAAAATATTGATTATTTATCCATGAACTTATCCATCCAAGGACAAAGTCTCTTATTCTCCACAACAGCTTCATTCACATATAGCGAAACAATGGTCCTGCATGTCAACCTTCAAAAATTGAAGCTTCTCCAAGATAAGGGATTTGGGAAAACCCTCCAAATAGTAAAACAAAGGAAATGAGCATTTAGTGTCATCCACTTTTTCTAACTGATCCATCTCACGATAACGCAAGCTAAGACCTAGTTTTATGTCTGATATAAGTGGAAGGTTACACGCACGTCCTGGATTAGACAATCACACCCTCTCATACTAAAGATACTTCCCGAGATCACATGCAGCATCAACAATATCTGGAAAACAAATTGCAGCAACTTTGATTTTACAAAACCAAGTGAACTTATGTTCTAGCGTGCCCATGATTTAAAGCCATTGGCCTTCAAGTGATAAATTTCACACCGTTATCGCAGCACCTCCTCCTCGGATGCACGAAGATGATAGTAGGAGCCTCATGGTGGCACAATTACCAAAGCACTTAATGAACATAGCTAAAATCAAAGGTTTAAATGGACAGACGTGTTTTGAGAAACTAAAGGTACTTAGTTCACAGTACACGTATAATGATCATAGCTAACACATAACACCCAACTCAACAACCTTAATCCAAAAAGTAACCCACAAAGGTATTCACAACACTGAATAAGCATATGCCAAAGAAGCACAAAGTCTAGGCCACAACGATGATACACAGTATCCTAAACATTGTTCACCTTTGACCTTTGACCAATACACCGTAAACCCACATCCCTCTGTGGCTAAGGGGGACTCATGGTGTAGGAAAGCTAAGTATGGTGACGAGATGAACAAGCGAGGTGCCTAAACCAGTAAACTGAGGGTGAAACATCACAATATCATTCAAACAAACAACTCGTAAAGTATGCAACCAGTTGTGGCTTTATGAACTCATTCCAATAATCAAGATCTAGAGACTGTGGCCCATCACAGTCTCCAGTTCAATACTCACAAACATGCCTTACATGGGCATGAAATACCACAAATGTAAGGAGACACACCATATAGATAGCTTAAACCCTAAATTGAGTTAGTAGCTTAAACCCTTCGACATTGCAAACTTTTTTAATTTTTCTACTAGAGGAGTGTGTTACGCTTCTTCCTCAACATCGTAGTTCTCAGCCATATGTTTGTTTTCGAGGATTCATTCAAACACTTGCTACTTTGATTATCGTATTTCTCCAGTCGCTATCTTTACCTTCTGCATCTCGTGGGTGTTAATAAATTTCTTGTAAAGTTGTTCCATGTTAACAAAATTAATGGTGAAATCATAGACACGTCTCATTCTTCGTGCGGGTTGAATTCATTTTTTCAAGATTCCGATCGACAAAATTAATGGGATTTTCATAGATATGTCTCATCTCTTCACGAGGGATGAACTCATTGTTTAAAGATTCCGCTCTATAAAATTAATGGGGACATCAAAGACACGCCACATCTCTTCACGTGGGTTGGATTTATCTTTTCATGATTCTGGTCGACAAAATTAATGTGGTTGTCATAGACACGTCTCATATCTTCACGTGGGTTGAATTCATCGTTTGAAGACTCCCCTCCATAAAATTCATAGGGTTGTCATAAACACGTCTCATTTCGTCACCTTGGATGAATTAATCGTTTAAAGATTCTGCCCAAATAATATAATGCCGTTGCCAGAAATACATCTCATCTCTTCACGTGGGGTGAATTCACCTTGTAAAGATTTCGCTCGACAAAATTAATGGGGTTGTTATATTTCATATTTATTTATAAAGACAACATTCGTTTATCTTTCATTTCAACCCCAAATTCGTTTCAACAAGTTTTGCCTCTACAACACAAATATATCTTCCTTTAATCCACCAAACAATCATAATGATCTTCACAACGGAGAATAATCAAACCCGACAACCAAGGACATTCCTGGTTTTTACCATATACTGATCCTGAGATTATTAACATTATCATGAAATTGATGCAAAGGCTAGATGAGTACGATTATCAAGGATTTTTACCACTTCACAAGTCCACAATGGTAGTGCGTCATTTGGCATCTGGTTGCGCATACAACCAACTTGATGAATCCTTACAAATGGATAAAACAACTGTTATAGAAATGGCGTCCCATTTTCTATAAGCAATTATTGTTGTTTATCATCTGACATACCTCTGACCAACAAATCAAGAGGACATTACACACCTAATAAATGTAGCTTGTGGATGCGAATTTCTTAATATGATTGGTAGTATTAATTGTATGAATTGGGAATGGAAAAACCGTCTCATGGATAAGAAAGGTTAATTTCAAGGTAAAAGTGAACGCACCACATGGATATGGCATGCATGTTTTGGTATGGCCGGATTAAACAACGATATCAACGTCCTCGACAAGTCACCTTTGTTTGATGACATGTGTGAAGAAATGGCTCCACGGGTTCCTTATGAAGTCAATGGCCATGTCTACGAAGAAGGGTGCTTTCTTACTAATGGAATCTATCCTAAGAAGACCATTGTTATGACTGTATATATGTTCCTAACTGATTCAAGAAACAACTTTTCATGAAATGTCAAGACAGTTATCGAAAAAACGTCAGACGTGCTTTTGGTATTTTACAAGCTCGGTTCTCCATGATTCGCAATCCAACCCGATATTGGAATATCAAAATGTTGGATAATATTATGATAGCTTGTATCATATTGGACAACGTGGTAGTTGAAGATGAACGGGATACCTATGAGTTTCAGGTTCAATCAAATGACTATGAACAACTCGCCGACTCTCCCTACCACTATAACGAAGAGCAACATGCTAATCTTGCTAATTTTAGAAAGACTTGGAGGAAAGTACGCTATAGAGTTAAACATGACCAATTGAAAAGCAACCTTACTGAACATCTTTACGAGATCAAAATTAAGATGTTGATATGGTTTTGTCATCCATATTTTCCGATTTTTGTATAATTTTTTTGTGTTTATAATAATTGGGTAGCTAAATCAATATTTTGGTTTTCTCGATTTGTAAAATTTGTTAAACAAAATAAATCCTTTAGTATTTTAATATTTTTTAAAACTTTTCTGGTCGTAATATTTGGTCGTTGCAATTATAATATTGTCGTTATTATACGTAGTTAAACATACTGCATCTAGTTTCCTAAGAATGGCCTCCTTCCCAATTTGGTTTGTTTTTTTTAAAATGGTCTTCTTACACATTTTATATTTTTGGGGGGACAATAAATATGATTTCCTAATGTACCCCTTCTCAACTTATTTTATTAAAACTTTTACAACTCATATACTACTGCTACACACTATTAATGCTATAAAAATCAAAACTTGTCAAATGCCACCATAGAATTATGTAAAAAGCTGATTTTTAATTCTTAAATAATGTGCACTTTGATTTGAGAATAATGTTAAACCACAGATAATATTAACGGTCAAATATGTTTCTCGAATAGTGTAATAATTGAAGGTAAATTTGAACGGAGGGAGTATAGAACATTAGAACGTGAACATAAAAGGAAAGCAGAATTCTTCATACCACAGCGAAATGAACAGTTGAAAACGTCAATCTTTACCACTTTATTTGTATTTGAATGATGAAAATGTCAATCTCTATCTACTCCCTCCGTCCATTTTAAACATTTTATTTTTCTTTTTGGGACATCCTACTATAAATTTTTTAATTTTAAACTTTCTATTTTTTAGCTATAAATATGTGGTATTAACTCTTCCTTTCATTTGATTTATGTAGGCACACTCTCATCACCCATTAAAAAAATACAAAGACTTGAGTGAGACGGTCTCACTCATTCATATTGTGAGACGGAGGATCTAAGTACAATTATATAAAGATGAGAAATGACATGGGGTACATTATGTAATTTTTAAAACTTTACTTATTACTTTGTCTCACCATAACTTATGGTGAGACAGTCTCATATGAGTCTTTCTCTTCTTGTGAAAAACTTAGTTCGGCCTTAGTCCACTTAGATTTTTATTATTATTATTAAGTTATAGACCACAAATATATACTCCAGCCAAAGGTTTATATTCTCTATTTTCGTCTGTCCCGATCAAAATGTAATATTTTTATTATTTTCTTATTTGGATTGAAATTTGTAGTTAAAATTAGATCAACTCATTTCAATTTCCTACTTTCGATAAAACTTCAGCCACATCAGTATGTATAAATGTCTGAGAAAGAAATGTGATATAAATATTTAGTTGGAACTTGGGACGAAGGTAGTGTATATTTGAAGTTAGGCATGTAGGATTCCACTACTAGTTGCAAAAAAAATAATCAGAAAAATTGAATGATACAAAAAAAAAAGAAGAGGAAAAGAGTGGTTGAAATGTCAGATCTCTAAGATCACTTATTAGGAGTAGACTACCAGAAATTCAAAGGACTTGAAAATTGGTTGTGTCCTCTTGACTAAATGCGTTCCACATTCTTGACATATAGGTTTCCAACATCCCTACATGCAAATCGGCCCATTAGCGAGGGTTTTTGTACAGTAATGATTGGCCATGTTTTTCCAATTAATTCAACTTCACTTTAGTTAGTTCAATATGATTTGGTTTAATCTATTCAAATTTAGTTTTAAATTTATTCAGTCAATCCATTTTAAATCGGTTGAAATGAATCGAGTCACTCATGTATTGTTCTCATTCATAATCACTCTTAGAAGTTCTCATAATTATCAGTGATAATCAGGTCTCTCTAGTGTTAGGTGCACCACTCAATATTTCCAAAATTGATCGCATGACTGCAAAAAATTGTTACTGGAGTACGGCCCGGTTCTCCAAAGGTTATCAGCACTTCAACTTAATTCACTTCATTTCATTTCAAATCAATTTAATTAAGTGGAAATTTAATTTCATAAAATTTAACTTTATTTAATTATATTATTGCTATATTTCAACACACTTGTTATATATAGTACTTTATAGCATTGGAATTTTGTATACCGAATGATATGTTGTGAAAAAAATGTTATATATATGCATATACATACATACATACACACACACACACACACACACACATATATATATATATATATATTTATTTATTTCAACTGTCATTTTTAATCAACTTTCCACAATGTTCATCATCTGAATTTTGACCATCCTTTACAATGATAATACTAAAAATGGAGAAACCATTCCAAATGCTACTGGATGAGATCGTTGTTTCTATACTCGTTCGAGTTGTGGCTAGTTCATTGCTGAAACTCTGGATGACAAAACTATGGAATGTTTTCTTTTGGCGAAACAATGGAATGTGCCAAATAAACTGGTTCGACTGTCGATCACTTATGTTTTTTTTATGTATAATGGGGTTGCTATGGATTTAACAATACTTCCGAACACCACTTGATATACTAACAAGTATCTTTGGAAGGTGTTGCATGTACTACATGGTGTCCAAACAACGGATTTGACAACTTTACCAAGAAATGCAATGAGGCCATAAATCTGGAAGCATTGTACAAGAAGGGGGTGGTGAGTTTTCATGTGTTAGATTTAGTGCATGAATACTTTTGGTAACTTATTATTGTATTTTATCATTTTCAAGAGTATTTTCTTAAGGAGGAAAGTCCAATAAAAGGTTTTCAATCGCTAGAAAAAATCACAGTTTAGGGCATATAGGAGATATTACGCGTTGCAAGTTTTAAAAATATTTTTGGAATGGGGATATATGCGTTTAGGATGGTTTAGTTTGATGAAATTGATGAATTCATGATTGGATCCCCTGAAGATCACAGATTGTCAACAACGGTTGCTCAAACTGTGAGGCGGGTTTGATTTTGGAATAAAATGCTCGTCAATCGTTGTCATCCAAACTTTTGTACTGTTGCAATTCACCATATTAGAAGAATGACTTGGTATAAAAAAATTTAAACACACAGATTGCCTTGTCTATTAACGCGAAATAGAAATCACTTCTCTTTGGGATTATGCCAATCTTACCAACTAGTTACCTCTTTGTAATGTTGTAATAGTGCGGGCCTTTTTGAAAAAATATATATAAATGTTAGTTTGTTTCTAGCAATGTGGGTGTTTAAATTATCAAATTTGAATGCAAAAACAGTGATATGTTTGAGAGTCAAATGATTCCGGTGAGTGTTTCGTATCAGAAGTATAATGTTATACATTATTTGTTCACGCCCGACGAATCTTCCGAATTTGGAAGCACTAAAGAATTTTAGGTTACGATGTCATAACTTGGATTGCCTAATATATTTTCAAGAAAAAAAAAATAATAACGTTGCCAGAACCTGTCTCGAAACAATTGTCGGCGTCAAAAGTGGCCCACTCTCTCTGTCAAATACTAGGTGATATAATTTCAGCCGTCGAAACTGTAATTCAATAAAAAAAATTGGCTGATAATATTCCATATATAATCGAGAAAACAAGGCCCCACAAATCATCACAATAGGTTGGGATCAGTTCAGACATCAGAATTACAAGAAGTCATTTTTTCCTTCATTAGTTACATCTAGTACATTATCTACAATTTGAATAGACATCCGATATCATAATCAATAATTGATCCACACTCCAAAGGGTTGTTAACAAGCCAACCTTTCGGGAGATCAATTACCCGCGAAGCGCTGGGAGATCAAAGATAGAATTTATAAGTTGCTCCCATGCTAACTACCAACTACTAG
>JAUOBV010119233.1:0-12817 GCA_032360425.1 Rubia occidens | reverse complement strand
GGGGGCTTTGTCTTGTAGGTCGGACGCGATTCGGAGATCACGACGAGAGATTCACATCGGTGGAAACAGATTCATCATGACCGAATGCCGGACAGACCTCCACCAAAATCTGCCCCACTGCCATCCCTATCTCCTATATGATTCCTAATTTTTTTTACATCAACAGGGCATATGATTCCTAATTAATATCCCTATTCCACATTCATTATTCATTCTAGCCCAAGAGGCACTAACATTAATGTGAAGAGATATATACCAATATAATCCTACCTACTCGACATATGTGCAAATATAACGCTCAGATAATTTTTAGTGCAAAAATAACCCTAGCTAGTTAATGTAAGTGCCAATATAATGCTTAGACCCCATTTCCAGCATTGACTTTCATTTTTCGGCGTTGACTGTATGTAAAATGTGCAAAATACCCTTAGTGTTAAAATCTAATTTTGAGTTCGCGGGACCGCCGCGGGACCGATAGGGTCATATCAGCACATTCTTAAAACTAATAGGGTCATATCAGCATATTCTTAAAACTTATAGGGTTATATCAGCACATTCGTAAATGAGTAAAATTGACTTTTTCATCGAATCCGGCCTTCAGATGTCAGAAAAAGTTATATTGGCATTTACATCAACTAGGTAGGGTTATATCTACACTTTTAGTTATCAAAAAGTTATATTGACACTTATATCAACTAGGTAGGGTTATAAAATCATTTTTTCTCTAATTTTAATGTCCTTATTCGGTTTAGGCATAAAAGTTTTCCCGTTTCATGAAATTTGGCATTAAACCCAATCTGTTCTATTCTCTATCCATTTCTTGTTCACCCTCATTCGGCCTGAAGAAGTAAATTAGGAAAGTTTGTTCCCTAGCACTTGAAAAATTTTGGCCGTGTTGCATGCAGGGGTCGAACTAGCCACTAGGGGACGAGAGGATGCCAAAGCCTCTCATAGGATCCGGTGGCCCAAAATTTTGAGCTAGACGCCACCGACATTCATGAATTCTTCCCCTCGACCTAGTTGCAGCGCCCCATTTCAGGCGAAGATCTGAAGAAAACGATCCCATATTTCTGATTTATTATTTTTTTTGTTCATTAAATCCAGCCACATGTATCATTTTCCAGATGGGTTTAGTGACAAGACAATCATTAAAGAAGTGGGATAGAAAATCTGAATTTTGACAACAGGACATTTTGAAACTAAATTGAATTTCATGAAAATCAACACATCATCAAAAGACGACAAAGAGTTAGTAAGTTTTCACATAAAGATACTGATGATTTTCTTTGGCGGCCTAATATTCCAAACATGATTCCGAGCATACCTTTTTTATCCCTCAATTTTAAAATCTTGCTCCCATTAATCTGGATTGTGCCAAGACCTGTTCACGTAAAAAAATAACTGATTTATAGGCTAAATTGTTTTGGAAAAATCATTGAGTCGAGCTGATTTTTCCTAATATAATTAAATTTTATCAGACACAATGGTTTGATAAATACTTATTTGATTAGCCATTTTATCCATATATAACTAGATTCATCCCCGAAATGGTGAGTTGATAAATCAGTTCCATCTAGTGCTTGCTCAAAGGACTTGGTAATCAAGCCATATACAATTAATATTAGTTATGATTTCTCATTGAACAAAAAAAATTACTTTTTAATATTATGTTTTTATTAGATATTATGAATTAAATTTATATTATTCATAATACTATCTATATTTTTTAATATATTTTTATCTAGTAAGAAATAAAGTTTAAGTAAAAAGGTACTCCTTCTATTTTTTAATATATTTTTATCTAGTAAGAAATAAAGTTTAAGTAAAAAGGAGTAATATGAATAATTTTATCCTTCTATTTTACTTTTGGCCATTGGAAGAAGTAAATGCCTTGCATTGGAATTATTTTAACTTATTATATATTAAGCATGGATCCCGAGAGCTGTCAACCGCGTAGTCGCTAACGCCAACGGTCCTGATTTTGTGGTTTTTCTGGCACTCGGCATAACAAACGGTCCTAAGTTTGTGGGCAAAACTCGACTCATTTTCGGAACAATCCACAAGCTACAACTTCTTCATGGTGAAAGCGAGAGGTGTTTAAAAGGTCGAATGAAACCCTAACCCCTAGCAAAACTGATCTTTGCTTTAAAGTGGCTGTGTTCACTTACTCTGGTTGAATTAGCTAGTTATGCTCACTAAATGCTTATTAATTTTTACCATTTGAGTAAATGTTGGTAGATCTTGGGTTCACCTCATTTCAAGAGTTAATCTTGATTTTTAATATAGATATTATAAATAGATATTATATATTTTTTTATAATAAATAGATATTATATTTTTATATGGTATGAAATAAAGTTTATGTAACAAAGTAATATGAACAAGTTTGTCCTTCCATTTTATTTTTGGGGATTGAAAGAAGAAAATGTCTCGCATCAGAATTATTTTCAATTGTTATCTATTATACGTCGAATCGCACAGTTTGTGCGCTTCACACTGCTGGCTTCCTCTCTTACATGATTTCTTTTTCACCGTCACACTGCATTGTTTAAGCACATCGCAGCGCCGCCTTCCTCTCTCGCACGATGTTCCATTAAATTTGTTTAATTAATAGATATCCTTAATCTAAAATTTTAATTATATTATTTCCCTTATCCTAAGAAAAATAATCCTCACCTTCCTTTGAATGCCATCTTTCACCATCACCGGGGTCTTCATTGTGGTAAGTGAAATCATTTAAAAAATAAATATTTTTCATGTTAAAATATTATTGATTCTGCTGAATTTGCACTTTCTCTCAACTTGAGAAAATAGTGGACTTAGAAGCATATCATTTCAAATTTTCAAATCTTGCTCCCTTTGATCAGCAAGATTGTGCCAAGATATAACTTATTAAAAGGTTAAATTATTTGGTAAAATTCATTGTGTGAACCTGATTTTCCATGATACAATTAGATTTGATCATACACGAAGAGTAAATAAGTAACATCTTATTTGACTAGCCCTTTTATCCTGATATAAATAGATTTAACCCATTAGGCTGAGTAGATAAAATGAGCCTGTTTGGTGAGCTCATCCAAAGGACTTGGTAATCAAGTCATAGACTATTATTATTTTAGTTTTATTTCCTCTTCAAACGCTAAAATTTTCCTATTAATCTCAGTTTTTTATATAGATATTATAAATTAATATTATATTATTTATTATATTAAATGTATTTATTTTTATTTTTTATATGGTAAGAAATAAAGTTTCAATAAAAAGTTAATTTGAACATGTTTGTCCTTTCATTTTATTTTTTGGGGATTGGAAGAAGCAAATGCCTTGCATTGGAACTATTTTAGTTTATTATTTATCAAACATCAAACAACACGATTTGAGCGCTTCATACTGCCGACTTCCTATCTTGCATGATTGTTGTACCATAGTTGCACTGCACAGTTTGTGCACTTTGCAAGGTCGGCTTCCTCGCTCGCACAATGTTGCATGATCTGCCATTAAAAAAAAATCATTTATAAATGCTCAACCTAGAAAAATAATTATATATATATATATATATATCACTTCCCCTAAGAATATTAATCTACACCTTCCATTGTCAATCGCCACCACCAGGGTTTTCATTGAGGTAAGAGAAATCATTATTTTTTAAAAAATATTTTTCATGTTAATATATTGTTGTTTCTACTGAATTTCATTTTTCTCTAAACGTAAGAAAATGACGGACTTAGGAGCATATTGTTTCAAGTTTCCAAATCTTGCTCCCCTTGATGAGCAGGATTGTGCTAAGGCGTGTTTAGGTAAAATATTTAAAGGCTAAATTCCTTTTGAAATTCATTGTGTCAACCCGATGATTCTTATATAATTAAATTTGTCCAGACACAATGGGTAGATCGATAAAATATTATTTGACTTTTCATTTTATCCTAATATAATTAGATTATACTTGACACGATGAATCAATAAATTGGGTTTGTCTGGTGAAATTATCCCCTGCCGCCTTCTGCCCTTCGAGGACCATTTTGCAGCCATGTTTGAGCTGACAGACAACATAGTGCTCCAACAGGGTGTGGAGGAGGCCCTTGTGGAGGTCAAGATAAGATCTATGCGCGGCTTTGCGTGTCGCTGTCTGATGATCGAGCTTCTGTTGCCCAACCTGGGTGAGGTTGAGGAGCTGATTGAGGTTGATTTCGATGACTTTGTTGGGGATTAAAACTTTCTTTTAAACTTGGTATTTTATCTAGACATTAAAATTTTAAATTATATATATTTTTATAATAAAAATATATATTTTATATTTTAAGAATTGAAATTTCAGTAAAAAAGTAACATTAACAAGTTCGTCCTTCGATTTTATTTTTGGGATTGGAAGAAACAAATGTCTTGCAATTGAAATATTTTTATTTATTATTTTTTAACCATTGTACCGCACAGTTTGAGCGCTTCACACCGTCGACTTCCTATATTGGACGATCGATGTTTCGTCATTGCACTGCACAGGTTGTGCACATTACAAGGCCAGTTTCTCTCTCGCACAATTTTGCACGATCTACCTTTAAAAATTTTCATTAATAAATATCCTCAACCTAGAAAATAATTATATTTTATACCTTCCCCTAAGAAGAATAATCCACACCTTCCATTAAACTCCGTACATGCCACAAACTTGAGAGCATATGATTGAGAAGTAGTACTTAGTTTTGCTGAATACTGTTAGGGGACGATGACTCGCAAATGATCTCAGTTTCCAGTTTGCGACTGTGGAAGTTTTTGTGACCGCGGCAAGCGGCACAAGTGAGTGTACCGTTGGCCAGGAACTCCCGGCAGCCGTCCACCAAGTAGCTGCCAATGCCGACTGTGTGGTTTTTCTAGCACTCAGCGTAACAGACGGTCCAGATTTTGTTGGCGGAACTTGATGCTTTTCCGGAATAATTCAGAAGCTGCAGCTTCTTCATGGTGAGAACGAGAGGAGTTTTAAATGTTGAATGAAACCCTAACCCTTGGCAAAACTGATTTTTGTTTTAAAGTAGCTGTGTTATGGTCATTAAATGCTGGTTAATTTTTACCATTTGAGTAAATGTTGGTAGATTTTGGATTTACCTCATTTCAATAATCTTAACTTTTTATATAGATATTACAGATTAATATTATATTTTTAATAATAAATATAATTATTTTTATTTCTATATAGTCAAAAATAAAGTTTCTATTAAAAGCAATATTAACAAGTTTGTCCTTTCATTTTTATTTTTAGGAATTGAAAGAAGCCAATGCCTTGCATCAGAATTATCGTTACTGGATTGTTTTTCACCATCGCAACGAAGTGTTTGTGCACATTGCAATACTGTTCCTCTCTCGCACTAAATTCCATTCAAAATTTTCATTAATAGATATCCTTAACATCCAAATTTAATTATATTATATCCCTTCCCATTGATGGGCAGGACTATGCCAAGACGTGTTTATGTAGAAGATTTAGCAGATTTAATTGCTAAATTCTTTTGAAAATTTTATTGTGTCAAGCCGATAATTCATGATATAATTAAATTTGACCAGACACAATGGGTAGATTGATAAAACATTATCTGACTTTCCATTTTAACAGTTATATAATTCGATTATACTCAACACGATGGGTCGATAAAATGGGTTTGTCTGGTGAGATCAGCCCCCGGTCGCCTCCTCCCATTCGAGGACCATTTCAGTGCCATGTTTGGGCCGATGGACAACATGGTGCTACAACGAGGTGTGGAGGTGGCACTTGTGGAGGTCAAGAGAAGATCTATCCCCAGCTTCGCTTGTCGTTGTCTAAACCGATCGAGCTTCCGTTGCACCAACTGGGGCAAAGTTGAGGAGCTGTTTGAGGTGGATTTCGATGACTTTGTTGGGGGATAAAATTTTCTGCTAAGCTTGGTATTTTATATAGATATTATAAACTAATAATTTTTTTAGTAATAAATAAATTTGTTTATTTTTTAATAATTAAAGTTTTATTGGAAAAGTAACATGAACAAGTTTGTCCTTCAAATTAATTTGAGGGGGTTGGAAGAAGCAAATGCCTTGCATTAGAATTATTGTCAACTAATATTTATTATACGTTGCACCACATGGTCCATGCGCTTCATACCACCACTTCCTCTCTTGCACGATCGCTGTTTCTCCATCACACCGCACGATATCTGCACATCTCAATGCTGGCTTCCTCTCTTGCATGGCCCACCATAATTTTTTTCATTAATAGACATCCTTAACCTAAAAAAATAATTATATACAATCCCTTCTCGTGAGAATAATAACCCACACCTTCCAATGAATTTTGTCTATCGCCACCACTAGTGTCTTCATTGAGGTAAGTGAAACCTGTGTTCTTAAAAAAACTTTTTCATGTTAATATATTGTTGTTTATGCTGAATTTGCAGTTTCTCTCAACATTAGAAAATGATAGACTTAGGAGCAGATCGTATCAAGTTTCAAATTTTCCTCCCATTGATGAGTAAGATTGTGCCAAGATGTGTTTGGGATGAAGATTTAACAGATTTAAAGGCTAAATTCTTTTGAAAAATTCATTGTGTCAAGCCGTTAATTTATGATATAATTAAATTTGACCAGACACAATTGGTCAATCGATAAAATCTTATTTGACTAGCCATTTTATCCTGATATAATTAAATTATACTCGACATGATGAGTCGATAAAATGGGTTTGTCAGGTGAGATCATCCCCAGTCACCTACTACTCTTCGAGGACCATTTCACTGCCAAGTTTGGGACGATAAACAACATAGGGCTCCCATTAATGAGATGGATTGTGGCAAGACATGTTCACGGAATTTTTAAAACTAATTTATAGGCTAAATTGTTTTGGAAAATCATTGTGTCGAGCTGATTTTTCCTAATGTAATTAGATTTGATCAGACACGATGGCTAGATAAATACTTATTAGATTAGCCATTTTGTCCATATCTAATTAGATTCATTCTCGACATGGTGAGTTGATAAATCAGTTCTATTTGCTGAGCTTGCTCAAAGGACACGGTAATCAAGCCATATACAAATATTATTAGTTATGATTTCACATTGAACAAAAAATTAATTTTAAATTTTAGGTATTTTATTAGATATTATAAATTTATTATTATGTTTTAATATATTTTGATCTAGTAAGAAATAAAGTTTGAGTAAAATGGCAATATGAACAATTTTATTCTGATATATTTTAATTTTGGCCATTGGAAGAAGTAAATGCCTTGCATTGGAACTATTTTAACTTATTATCTATTAAGCATCGCACTGCTCAGTTTGAGCGCTTCACACCACCGACTTAGTTAATTTAAGTGCCAATATAATCCTTAGACTCCATTTCCGACTTCAATTTTTTGGCATTGACTGTATGTAAAATGTCCAAATTTTCCTTAGTGTTAAAATATGAATTTGAGTTCGTAGGACCGCCACGGGACCGATAGGGTTATATCAGCACATTCTTAAAAACTTATAGGGTTATATAATCACATTCGTAAATGTGTAAAATTGACTTTTCCATCGAATCCGGCCTTCAGATGTCGAAAAAGGTTATATTGGCACTTACATCAACTAGGTAGGGTTATATTGACACTTACATCAACTAGGTAGAGTTATATTTGCACTTTCAGTTATCAAAAGGTTATATTGGCACTTATGTCAACTAGGTAGGGTTATAAAATCATTTTTCTCCAATTTTAAAGTCCTTGCTTGGTTTAGACATAAACGTTTTTCGGTTTCATGAAATTTGCCATTAAACCCAATCTGTTCTATTCTCTATCCATTTCTTGGTCACTCTCATTCGGCCTGAAGAAGTAAATTAGGAAAGTTTGTTCCCTAGCCCTTGAAAAATTCTGGCCGTGTTGCATGCAGGGGTGAAACTAGGGGGCAAGAGGGTGGCAATGCCTCTCATAGAATGCGGTGGCCCAGAATTTTGGCCAAGACGCCATCGAAATTCGTAAATTCCCCCCCTCAACCTAGTTGCAGCGCCCCATTTCAAGCAAAGATCCGAAGAAAACGATCCCATTTTTCTTATTCATTATTTTTTGTTCATTAAATCCAGCCACACATGTAGCATTTTCTAGATGGGTTAAGTGACAGGACTATCATTAAAAAAGTGGGATAGAAAAACTGAATTTTGACAACAGGGCATTTTGAAACTAAAATGAATTTCATGAAAATCAACACATCATCAAAAGGCGACAAAGATTTAGTAAGTTTTCACATAAAGAAACTATTTTCTTTGGCGGCCTAATATTCCAAACATGATTCCGGGAAGAGAGCATACCTTTTTTTATCCCTCAATTTTAAAAATCTTTATCCCATTAATGAGCTGGATTGTGCCAAGACCTGTTCACTTAAAAAATTTAACTGATTTATAGGCTAAATTATTTTGGAAAAATCATTGCGTCGAGTTAATTTTTCCTAATATAATTAAATTTGATCAGACACGATGGTTTGATAAATACTTATTTGATTAGCCATTTTGTCCATATCTAACTAGAT
This sequence comes from Rubia occidens, assembly GCA_032360425.1. Taxonomy (NCBI): domain Eukaryota; kingdom Viridiplantae; phylum Streptophyta; class Magnoliopsida; order Gentianales; family Rubiaceae; genus Rubia; species Rubia occidens. Next base: position 4,294 of record JAUOBV010119233.1, on the reverse strand, counting down.
TCATCCCCGACATGGTGAGTTGATAAATCAGTTCCATCTGGTCAGCTTGCTCAAAGGACTTGGTAATCAAGCCATATACAATTAATATTAGTTATGATTTCTCATCGAACAAAAAAATTACTTTTTAATATTATGTTTTTATTAGATATTATGAATTAAATTTATATTATTCATAATACTATCTATATTTTTAAATATATTTTTATCTAGTAAGAAATAAAGTTTAAGTAAAAAGGTCATATGAACAATTGTATCCTTCTATTTTACTTTTGGCCATTGTGAGAAGTAAATGCCTTTAACTTATTATATATTAAGCATCACACCACCCAGTTTGAGTGCTTCACACCGCTGACTTACTATTTTGCACGATCGATGTTTTGTCATTGCGCAACACAATTTGTGCACATTGCAAGGCCGGCTTCCTCTCTCGTACGATCTTGCATGATCTACCATTAAAAAAAATCATTAATAGACATCCTCAACCTAAGAAAATAATAATATATATATATCCCTTCCCCTAAGAAAAATAATCCTCACCTTCCATTGAACGCCGTACAAACCACAAACTTTAGAGCATATGATCGGGAAGTAGTACTTAGTTTTGCTAAATACTGTTAGGGGACTAAAACTCGTAAACGATCTCAATTCCTAGTTCACAGCGATGGAATTTTCTGTGACTGCCGCAACCGGCGAAAGTGAGTGCACTGTCATTTCCTTCCTTGCTGGCAACCATGAAATCCCGAGAGATGTCAACCGCGTAGCCGCTAACACCAACGGTCCTGATTTTGTGGTTTTTTTGGCACTCGGCATAACAGACGGTCCTAATTTTATGGGTAAAACTCGATGCATTTTTGGAACAACCCACAAGCTACAGCTTCTTCATGGTGAAAGCGAGGGGTGTTTAAAAATGTCGAATGAAACCCTAACCCCTAGAAAAATTGATCTTTGCTTTAAAGTAGCTGTGTTCACTTACTCTGGTTGAACTAGCTAGTTATGCTCACTAAATACTGGTTAATTTTTACCATTTGAGTAAATGTTGGTGGATCTTGGGTTCACCTCATTTCAAGACTTAAGCTTGATTTTAATATCGATATTATAAATAGATATTATATTTTTTATAATAAATATATTTATATTTTTATCTGGTAGGAAATAAAGTTTATGTAACAAAGTAATATGAACAAGTTTGTCATTCCATTTTATTTTTGGGTATTGAAAGAAGTAAATGTCTTGCATCAGATTTTTTTCAATTGTTATCTATTATACGTCGAACTGCACAGTTTGTGCGCTTCTCATCGTTGGCTTCCTCTCTTACATGATTGCTTTTTCACCATCGCACTGCATTGTTTAAGCACATCGCAGCGCCAACTTCCTCTTTCGCAAGATGTTCCATTAAAAAAAATTCATTAATAGATATCCTTAATCTGAATATTTAATTATATTGTTCCCCTTCCCCTAAGAAAAATAATCCTCACCTTCCATTGAACGCCATCTTTCACCATCACCGGGGTCTTCTTTGAGGTAAGTGAAATCATTTTAAAAAATAAATAACTTTCATGTTAAAATATGGTTGATTCTACTGAATTTGCACTTTCTCTCAACCTAAGAAAATAGTGGACTTAGAAGCATATCATTTCAAATTTTCAAATCTTGCTCCCTTTAATCAGCAAGATTGTGCCAAGATATAACTTATTAAAAGGCTAAATTATTTTGTAAAAATCATTGTGTGAATCTGATTTTCCATGATACAATTAGATTTTATCATACACGGAGAGTAAATAAGTAACATCTTATTTGACTCGCCCTTTTGTCCTGATATAATTAGATTTAACCCATCAGGTTGAGTAGATAAAATGAGTCTGTTTGGTGAGCTCACCCAAAGGACTTGGTAATCAAGTCATAGACTATTATTATTTTAGTTTTGTTTCCTCTTCAAATGCTAAAGTTTCCTAGTAATCTCAGTTTTTTATATAGATATTATAAATTAATATTATATTATTTATTATATTAAATGTATTTTTATATATTTTTATATGGTAAGATATAAATTTTCAATAAAAAAAGTTAATTTGAATATGTTTGTTCTTTCATTTTATTTTTGGGGATTGGAAGAAGCAAATGCCTTGCATTAGAACTATTTTAGTTTATTATTTATCAAACATCACACAACACGATTTGTGAGCTTCACACTGCCGACTTCCTATCTTGCATGATTGATGTACCGTAGTTGCACTGCACAGTTTGTGCACTTTGTAAGCCCGACTTCCTTGCTCGCACGATCTTGCAAGATTTTCCATTAATTTTTTTTCATTTATAGATCCTCAACCTAGAAAAATAATTATATATATCACTTCCCCTAAGAATATTAATCTACACCTTTCATTTGAACACTGTCTATCGCCACAACTAGGGTTTTCATTGAGGTAAGCGAAATCATAATTTTTTTAAAAAAATTCATGTTAATATATTTGATGTTTTTGCTGAATTTCCACTCTCTCTAAAAGTAAGAAAATGATGGACTTAGGAGCATATCGTTTCAAGTTTCCAAATCTTGCTCCCATTGATGAGCAGGATTGTTCCAAGACCTGTTTAGGTAAAAGATTTAAAGGATAAATTCTTTTGAAAATTCATTGTGTTAGGCTGATGATTCTTATATAATTAAATTTGTCCAGACACAATGGGTAGATCGATAAAAAATTATTTGACCAGTCATTTTATCCTGATATAATTAGATTATACTTGACACGATGAGTCGATAAAATGGGTTTGTCTGGTAAAATTATCCCCAGCCGCCTTTTGCCCTTCGAGGACCATTTTGCAGCCAAGTTTGGGCTGACAGACAACATAGTGCTCCAACAGAGTGTGGAGGAGGCACTTGTGGAGGTCAAGAGAAGATCTATCCGCGACTTTGCGTGTCGCTGTCTGATGATCGAGCTTCTGTTGCCCAACCTGGGTGAGGTTGAGGAGCTGTTTGAGGTTGATTTCAATGACTTTGTTGGGGATTAAAGCTTTCTTTTAAACTTGGTATTTTATCTAGACATTAAAAATTTAAATTATATATATTTATAATAAAAAAGATATTTATTTATGTTTTTATATTTTAAGAATTGAAGTTTCAGTAAAAAAAGTAACATTAACAAGTTTGTCCTTCTATTATATTTTTGGGATTGGAAGAAACAAATGTCTTGCAATTGAAATATTTTTATTTATTATTTAACCATTGTACCGCATGGTTTGAGCGCTTCACACCGTTGACTTCCTGTCTTAGACGATCGATTATTCGTCATTGCACTGCACAGTTTGTGCACATTGCAAGGCCAGTTCCTCTCTCGCACAATCTTGCACAATCTACATTAAAAAAATTCATTAATAAATATCCTCAACCTAGAAAATAATTATATTTTATACCTTCCCCTAAGAAAAATAATCCACACCTTTCCTTAAACGCCGTACATGCCATAAACTTGAGAGCATATGATCGGGAAGTAGTACTTAGTTTTGCTGAATAGTGTTAGGGGACGAAGACTCGCAAATGACCTCAGTTTCCAGTTTGCGGCTGTGGAAGTTTTTGTGACCGCGGAAAGCGGCACAAGTGAGTGTACCGTTGGCTCCTTGCCAATGACCAGGAACTCCCGTCAGCGTCCACCACATAGCTGCCGAAGCCGACTTTGTGGTTTTTCTAGCACTCAGCGTAACAGAAGGTCCAGATTTTGTTGGCGGAACTTGACGCTTTTCCAGAATAATTCACAAGCTGCAGCTTCTTAATGGTGAAAACGAGAGGAGTTTGAAATGTTGAATGAAACCCTAACCCTTGGCAAAACTGATTTTTGTTTTAAAGTAGCTGTGTTCACTAATTCTGGTTGAGTTAGCTAGTTATGCTCATTAAATACTGGTTAATTTTTACCATTTGAGTAAATGTTGGTAGATTTTTTGGATTTACCTCATTTCAAGAGTTAATCTTAATTTTTTATATAGATATTACATATTAATATTATATTTTTAATAATAAATATAATTATTTTTTATTTCTATGTAGCCGGAAATAAAGTTTATGTTAAAAAGTAATAACAACAAGTTTGTCCTTTCATTTTTATTTTTAGGAATTGAAAGAAGCCAATGCCTTGCAACAGAATTATCGTTAATTATTATCTATTATACGTCGCACCACACGGTTTGTGTGCTTTACACCGCCGCCTTCCTCTCTTACACGATTATTTTTCACCATCGCAACGCACTGTTTGTGCAAATTGCAATACTATTTTCCTCTCTCGCACGATATTCCATTCAAAATTTT
>JAUOBV010118915.1:0-12819 GCA_032360425.1 Rubia occidens | reverse complement strand
AATAAGAACCCCTAATCAAGGTATTTGGCCATTGACAATATGATCATGTCAAGTTAGAAAGATGGAACCTTGCCACTTTTTTTTATTCATGGAATCCCCTCCCATGAGGAACTTTTCCTTTTCCCTTAGATTCTCCATTTGGCTTCAATGGTGGTGGTGAATTTGGGTGTGTTTAGTGGTTGATTTGTTGGAGGGGAAAGAAATAGAGATGAATAATTTTGGGGTCTTTGACGGGGGAGGGAGCCAATTTTGGCTATAAATACTTTTTCAAAGTGTTTTGGAGTTTTTTTTACCAATTATGGCACATAAAACTATTCTCTCACTAGTCCTGCGACGTCGTATGTATCGTGATACATGTCGGTCGATAGTTTTTTAGGTCTCCTTATGGGTCAAAATTGGCCCAATAGGCCCATCTCATATGAATGTACGACGTTGTAGCAATGTCGATCAAAACTAGGGACACAAGAAGTACGTCGTGATGTCGTGATGCCTATGGTTTATTGGCATGTAATGGGACTGTTGATGGACAAAATAGCCCATTCCTCAGTAATGAACGACAAAGCCACTTGTTCGGCCTATAGTCGCTAAGTAAGAGGACTCATGCGACTTCGCATACTAGGGTTCACATCATTTTTACTTAATCTATTTCTAGAACAAAAAAATATCCGTTTTATTATTTAATAGTGTTTCCATTATGGACTAACTAATATTCAACCCTAATACACGTGTAAGGGTTTGAACATTACCTGTTCGATGGTTAGATTGTTGAAGGCCTGTAAATATTTCTTATGGTTGTCATTCGAAATCAAAAGTAATCATGTCGAGAAATTACATAGGGCTTTCATTTCAAGTCCAAAAATTGTAAACCATATTACACGAGTGAGGGTTTGACAATAACCCGTTCGATGACTAAGATTGTTGAAGGCCACTGTAGCCGATCTTAATCTAGGCCTAAAGATATCAGCTTTTTAATTCCATGAGGTTTTTAGTTTAAGCACAAGAATAGTCAACCTTATTACACGGTTAAGGGTTTGACAACAACCCATTCAGCAGTTAAGATGGCTAAAGGCAAGACATAGCCAATCTCATTCGAGGCCTAAATATTTACCAACTTCTTTATTACATACGGTTTTACTTTAAAGCCCATGTATAGTCAACCTCATTACACGAGTGAGGGTTTAACAATTACCCATTTGACCGTTAATATTGATGAAGGCCAGTCATCGATGATGTCATTCAAGACCAAAAGTTTTCATTTCAAGAAAATACTTAAGGTTTTCATTTTAGGACAACGAATAGCCGACCCTATTACATGGGAAAGTGTTCGAACATTGTCCTATCGACGGCCAAGATTACATCTCTACCAATTACATAATCTTTTCTTTTTCATCACACGAATATTCAAATGTATTCCACGATTGAGGGTTTCACAATAACCCATTCGACGATTATCATTCATGACGGCCAGTCACAGCCGTTGTCAGTCAGGGCTATAAAAATACCAGTCGATGGTTAAGTAGGGTTGTCCTTTTTAGCCCATAATAACAAAATTATTAAACGAGTAAAATTTTGACCAATATTCGTTTGATTCCGAACAATTTTGAAGATCCGTCATAGCAATATTAAAATAATTCCTTTTACCAATAATTTTATTAATAATTGTACTTCGGAATAATATTTCCGTAATATTTAATTCGGCCCTAGCATTTGAGCTTGCAAATATTAATTATAGGCTAAAAGCCCCACCCAATACGTGTGATATCACTTGTAAGTAGAACTGTCGTTGGTCTTGATGACATGCTTATGCAAAATTGGGAAATTCTGTTTTAACAGTTAGGTCGGTTGTACTATTTGGCACAGTTTTATTGAAGTATGAAGTCTCTAATGTGTTGGTCAACCTTCGATTTTGTCGATTATGTCTGCGACATCGCTAATTATGATTCAAGTAACTCTAGTCCAAGCCTGCCTAAATATTTTGGGCCCCAGGTCAAACCCCTGGCCCAGTACGTATGAACAACAACGTCGCATTTCATTATTTTTATATATCTTCCAATGAAAAATGTATTGTGACGTCACACACCGTGTTGAAACGATAGTGTTCACTGCTGAGTATATAAACTGCCCAACCTGCATCCACTCACATTCCCAACCTTGACGTTGCACCCAAAACTCTCTCTGGGAAAAAATGGTCATGAAACCATTAAATCTCAACCCAACCCCACCATTAGATACATATAATGCCCCAAAAAAGCCACTGAATTCCTGTTCAACATTTTCCATTGCCAGTATCTGTTCAAAGGAGAAGAGAATAAAACTCTAGACAAGGAAACATTTTTTACTTGTTTTTTTACAAGTTTGTATGCTTTCATTGAAACCTTTCCTTCCCAATGTGAAGTTTTTAATGAAATTTATATGACTGTGGTGCATGTAGTTCTCTGATTATGTTATAGGTTTATGGGATTTCTTTTAGGTTTTTAGTTTCAATTTTAGGCCTGAGGGGACTATTGTTGGTTTTTTTTTACCCAAAACGTGCTACTTGTTATTTGTATAGGACCTATAACAATTTGTGTGCTTATTTAGTTAGATTTCACAAGTGTTTTGACCTGTCGTGTACATGTCACACACTTATTCGACCTAGTCGGTAGGCCGCGATGTCGCACATTCATACATATGAATGTGAGACTTCACACATGACACATCGGTCTAGAAAACATGTCTACGAAATACATGCAATCTGGGTCAACGCTTACATTCTAGTGATATTATGTTCTCTTGGACTAAGCCTTGGTTATTTTCTTATTCATCAGACGTCTCCAATGAAGCCGACAACGAAGAGGGATATAAGCTAAAAAGTGGGAGAAGGTCTCTCTAACTCCCAAAAGGAGAGAACCACTGAAGCCCCTTTGTCGCCAACATTCGATAGTAAGCGCTTCTTCATCGAGAAGAATGAGAAGCATTTTGAAATTGTGAGGAACATGAGGGTAATGGTGGTGAGGGAAATGAGGGCCGATGACGTGGAACATATGCACTTGGATGTTTTCCTCGAACCCTTCAAACCTTTGGGAATAGAGAGTTTAATTCACCTCAACAAGCCTACATACAAATTGGAGGTCAAGGAGTTCTACTCCAAGTTCACTTATCTCTCCAACACCAGCTACCAAATACGATTTAAAGGGGTGAACATGGTTCTGACATCATTCTTGATCAGAGAGGCTATTGGGTGCACAGTTGGTGGAGATGATCAGCCGACGGATATGCCACTACAGCTGCACTTCAGGGACTCGTGGCCTCTGAGGGCCAATAAGTATGATACGGAAGAGGCCCTTGACTCCAATAGTGTGGTGGAGAAGTACTTTAAATTGAACTAGATAATGGGCTCATCAAGCCAAGTGACATCAAGACTTATGTCCTTAACCTTGAGGAGAGAAAGAATTTAAAATATCATTGTCCAAATACTAATCCAAACCGGACATGCTTCGGAGTGCACTATCAACAATGCTGTCTTATTCTACCACATTGCGGAGAAGAAGGCAGTCAACCCTGGTTACACCATCATCCAGGATATGCACACAATGTCCCTTGCTCTGAAGAGTCGAACCCTTCCTTATGGCATTATCATCACTTCCCTTCTAGATAGCAAAAGGTTAATATCCGATCAACGGTGAAGGTCTATCCAAAGTACTACGATGGGAACTACTTTGGCCAGAAGCACTGGCATTGGAAATTGGGGCCATGGATTGATCGCAATTCCCCTGGGGAAATATTGATGTCCCTGCCACGCCCAGGCCCAAGGGTACTCCATCAATATCCAAAGCAAGGCATGCTGACCCTGCCACTCATGTACCACGATCGGGTATGAATTTTATTTTTATTTTTTTGGTCATTCCTAAATTTTTTATAATAATGTTTTTAAAATTTATAATGATTATCTCAATTTCCCCCCAACAGGATTGAAATGCAGTGCCTGGGCCATGCTCTTGAAGGACGCAACCGAGACTAAGGATCTAGTGCAGTACACAGACCGCAATGTGTGCCAGATGATAGACGCGTTAGTGAACCTTAAGGAAACGTTGGATGGTGCTATGAATGTCTGGGCTATTCTCTTGAAGGATGCAGCCGAGAATATGGCTATTGCATAGTGCACAGACCGTAACGTGTGCCAGATGATGGTCGAGTTGGTGGAACTTAAGGAAATGTTGGTCGATGCTATCAATGCACCTCATGTGGACCCCCAAATGGCTACACAGGGGATATGAGGCACAACCCACTAAGGTACAGGGGGCTGAGGATGACAATGATAGGCTGAGTGGCAGTGATGATGGAACTGACTCCAGTAGTGGTGAGATCGGGTCTTCCAGCGAACTTGAGAACATGTCAAACTATGGAAATAGTTCGTCGGAAGAAGATCTTGTGGCACCTGAGCCCCCTGAATGAACGCCATGTCTTATATTGATAATTGTGTGGTTGCATTGTTTTGGGATTTTATAAATTTGAATGAATTTTTATATGGCAGGATGTTTTTAGATTCTATGTTAGGATTTATTGTTATGGATAATTTGATGTTAATGGTTTTAATGATTTTTTGTTATATGTTATTGATCAATTCCAGAATATATGTTTGGCTATTGTGAACTAGGAATAAGACCTTTAGATGGTTCATTCCATATTCTGGCTTAATTGGTTAAGCACTGATGATTTTTTAGGTAAGTTGACATATGCAACCTCGCACCTTATTCGCACAATTAATTTTGGTTAGTCTGAGGGATTACCGACTAGGAGGCAATGTTGCATGAACTAATTGGTTTAAGCGGATTTAGGTACTATATTTGAGTGAGGGGTAGGTGTGACATCTCATTGCCCAGTTCTCTCTTACCAAATTTGTGACTGATTGTATGTGTGATGTCGACATCTTAGTTTCACAAGTATTCGTTAAAGTTTTATTACCACGAGTAGTATATGCAACGTCGCAAATGTAGTGTCTATTACTCAATTTGTCTTCCTAGACATGTGTGATATCAGTTAATAAGTTTCCCTTCCCAATCATGGCTTCATTTTCAGGATCTAATGGATACAAAATTTATTTACCAATTACGTTAGACCAGACACAATCCCATAAACATTCAACAAGGTAAGTTAAAATGATGTCTACACCCAATCTATGTCTTATTGTTTTGCTTCTTTGATTTGGGGTGACTCTCAATCCACACACCTTTTTCGTGGTCTCTCAAGCTAGCTCTACCACAAGTATCTTATCCAGGCCAACAATATAGGTGCTGGTGGAGTGTGAGGAATAATGTCAGGCAGTGAAGATGGACTAACATCTCCCACAAATTGACTTTTCCTGTGAATGACCACTGATTTTCTAGAATCACAAGGATCAATAACATAAAACACTTGTGCAGCCTGTGAAGCCTGTGAAGCAAGGATGTAAGGATCACCAGTAGAATGTGTCCTACTCAAATCGATGAATGTAAAACATTGCTCGTCCATCGATACACCAGCTTTTTTATCAACCCACTTGCATTTGAAAAGTGAAACCCTGAAACTTGTGTAGACGAGTTTCCATGTTTCCTCAATCACGCCATAGTAAGACATGTTCCTATACACAGAATTTTTATCCTTCGCACTGCTTACATGTAATGCTTTTAAAACTAGGCTAACACCACTATTGTGTAGCAGTTTGTGTGTCCCATTGAAAGGTTGTGAAGGTAAACACATTCATGTCATAGCCCGTGAAGGAAATTACAGTGACAGGAGGCATGAAGACTAACCAATTCAAGGTGTCATCGTGACTGTCTTCGGCTACTATTTGGCGTAGCCAATCAATGAAAATGTGATTTTTTTTCACCATGTAATTGCTTCTCCAGAACGGCCATGTGCATATCTATGTACATGCGAACCATATTTGAATTTTGCAAAACATATAAGTGTGCTTTCATCAACTCATTTGAATACCCTAGTTGTTCCATTTCGCAAACCATTACCACCCACTCTATCTGTATAGCATGATTTTGGTACACCAATCGACTCTTCATTCTTCAAGAATTCCATCCAGTATTCTATGCCTTCTCTGTCACATACCTCTGAACAATACTGGCATCTAGATTATATTGATTTTTCAAATAACACTTGAATATCTTCATATACCACTCAAAGGGACATCAAAGATAAAAGGACCACATATCAATATCTCTCATACAACGTGAACCATGATGTCTAAGAATTAAGGAGGGAAATAAGTCTCCAACTCGCACAACACGATTACAATTTCCTCCTGTAGTTTCTCAAATTTCTGATGCCTAATCTCTGTACAACAAATTGCCTTAAAGAAGTAACACAACCGGTAATGCACTTTCTAAAGTGAGTTGGCAAGATGGATTTGATCGCAACCGAGAAATTCTTAAATCAAACAATGTGAATCGTGGGATTTCATACTCCTCAATCTTAATGCCTCATCGAATATTAGATTGCTAACCCTAGAAGAATAGCTCGTCAGGACATCAATACCCTTTAAGATAGAACATATCAAGTCTTTTTCAACTTTTGAAAGTATGTAACAAGCAGCGGGCAAGTACATCTTGGATGCCCACTCCTCGGGGACCAAATCTGGTCTAATTCTCATTTCAACCATATATTTCCTTGACGTCACTCCATCCTTTGTTTTACCCGGGATATTCATCAAAGTACCAACCAAACTATCACATACATTTTTTTTCCAATATGCATCACGTCCAAACAGTGTCAGACATCAAGGATCTCCCAATAAGGTAGTTTAAAAGATAGAATGCTTCTTCCAACTACTGGAAACCTTAGGTTTCCTCTTCCTTTTGCCAAAGTCATTTTGTAAATCACGCAACATGTAAAATATTGCAGCACCTGTTAATACGGGAGGAGGGTGCCAACTCTACCTTTCCATTGAATCATGCACGCCGATTCCCTCACTGATGAGTTGTTGGAAGCCATCTACGTTGCCCAAGATACATCGTCTTACTTCCATGCCTTAACGGACAATAATTCATTCCTTCCTAACAAATGAGGAATGACTTGTGACCTTAACTGAATATCCATCAAAGCTTTCACATGCGGAACATGTACATACGATTCGCGAAGGCATACTTAATGAAGTCAGGTAATACTCCTCACTTGTTAGATCTTTATCAAAACAATAGGTTTTATCCATAGACATTCCTACAATATAATGATAAGTACACATTCTTTAGGGTTCTATCTTAGCAACAAATACATACAATTACATTCATTCAATTCCTGGATTCCATACATATACATATTAATTAGAACAACATATATACATACATATATGTCAATGAAACCTTAATTATCATGTTCCTAACATCACCCATGTATAATTATGCCTAAATTCAAATAACCCATGGTTTAATTCATCCTCTCATATGAATTAAACTAACCAAGAACCCAAATTAAAGATGAAAATATAAATTAAGGTATTCGAATACTTACTTGCTAATTGAGTGGCGAGTTAGCACAACCCACAAACCTATTGGCTACCTTCAACAATGAGGATTTGGATTTTCTAGAGCCATCTTGGAATGTTGAAGAAAATTTTGTATATTATGATTGAATTTGGTTAAAGGACCTAAACTTACAAACTAAACCACGCAGATGCGACGTGGCCCCTTAACGTCGTTAGGTATTCGGTCAAACTGACAAATGGTGCGAAGTTGGTGATCTCATGATTGACTAATACTTCTTCGTCAAACACATGTTGCTGACGTTGCACTTATGTCGGTTAGACTTTTTACTACAATTTTGAATAATATTTACCTCGGTTATGATAGAACCGAGGTAAAAAAATGTATTTACCTCAAGTTTTTTAGAATCTCACAAAATAACTACCAAATAATGAATTCAAATATAAATCCCCAAGCTAGATCACTGCTCCCCAAGCATTGAACCCAATTGATCCATTGGATTCAATTCCCCTGGGAAAAACAAGAAGAATTAAACTAAGAGAGAAGGGTTAGCCCTCTTCTCTCTCTACCTACTCTTAGAAAAAACTAGGAGAATGAAACTAAAACTATCCAAACTTAAACCCTAGTAGACATAGGTATTATTATGTAGTAGATAGAATGGGGCTTTAAAAGAGGCCCAAAAAGGCAACTTAAACCCGATCTGCCGATGCAATGGTGCCCGGGCCGCCAGTTGGGTGTGAATTCCCGGTCTCTAAGTGCACGGTAGCGCAAATCTACGTCGGACACTGGTTGGAAGCTTAATTTCACCTTCTGAGTGGCGCGTGTCATGCAAAAACTTGTGTTGTGGGATGCCAGCAGGGAGTCGATTTCTTGGCAACTGATAGTGCGGTCAAGTAAATCTTCACATCACGTGGATGGTTTAGGATTTTTTACTTCAAGGGGCACGGGTCGGGCACTATGGCATAACCCCGTGTTGTATACATAGCGCACGATCTTCTTTGAATGGCATGGGCCGTGAAGTTCTCTGTAGGCCGTGTAGTTCTCTGTGGCCCGTGCCAAGGCACTTTGGTACCACCCGTTTTGGCTGGCACAACCATGCCAGTTCTTCACTTGTTGAACTTCGACTTCATTCTCTTCTATACTTAGTTCTATCTAATACTACATTTTGACTCGTGACCTTCTGTCTATTACCATCCTTGCAAAATCTACGCCAAAATCCTTACGAGCAATCTAACAAATAAGCTCACAAAACAAGATCTAAATGCTCATAAGGACATAAAATCTATTAGGAGGTCTAATAATACTAAAAAACTAAGGATTTAGACAAGAAAACCAACAATGGCTATCTAAACCCCTCGTAATGTAAACCTAACTAAACCTAGCAGTCAACCAACCAAAACATAATAAAAATGGGCTAAATGTGTTGGTTAGCACATGCTTTTAGGTGCAGTTCAATCCCCCCATACTTAAACCTTTACTCGTCCTCAAGTAAACAAAACAGAGCAAAAATCTAAGCGAAAAGTAGCATGCAAGAGAGTTAACCAATACATTCAATACTATCCATAAGCTACCAAAGTTTCTCCAAAGATGTGAGACTCTCACAAACCACACTCCCCAAAGATGTTAAACTAACCTATCCAACCAATCTTACAAATAAAAAGGCAAGGTATACATGATATATGTGAAACTGACTTACTCCATCGAAGAAGCCACCAAAGATAATTCAAGAGATGCGTAACATAGTTTCAAATTTCTCTCATTTTACGTAGGAGCCCTTTCAGGTTTTCATCCTAGCTTCCCACAAAGTGAACTCGCTTCTCACCTTTTTCCACGCCATGGCCTCTCACTTTTGCATAGGTTATTCAACCTATCCGGACCTTTCCCTTTGTTTCCTAAGTTATCATTTTGGGTTTTAGGCTTAGCCGGCTATATGTTTTTCATTTTTTTTATTTTTTTAGTGTAGCACAAAATGCCCCAGGGGTGGGCTTCATACTACATAAAGATAATAAAAAAACAACTAACAACAAAATGCAAAGGAACTTGTTGAAAAAGCCTAACAGCCTAAGTACTTCCTCCCTCACACTCAAAGCTTACATTGTCCCCAATGCAACACAAAAAGTAGAGTAGGGAAAAATAGCGGCACTCACTCTTTGGATCCCGAAGGGCCGTCCCTCAAGCGTCTTGCCTTGCTTCTTCTTCTCATTTCCTCTTGCCTCATCTCTCGCCTCTTAGTGGGAACTAGGTCTTGGAAGTTATTATCAGGCAATGAAAAAGAAAGCCCTTGCCGGTGAGTCCTCCCGTATTTCCACCCAAAAGCTCGAGAGATCTCCCTATGGGTCATTGTGTATTCCTTGTCATCCAAGTGGAAATGGATGGTCCTCCTCCCATTATTGTCCGTTGATTGCTCCAAGGTCGTAGAAAATTCCAAAATCCACCTTATATATATATATATATATATATATTTTTTGTAGTGCATCTCTAGAAAATCCTCGACTGAGTAGGGCTAGTGCCCCTAAGGTCTCTTTGCATGCAAACTTCATCTCCAAGATGGTCCTCTTTGGAATATTGAGATACCTCCATCTCCAGGACACACTCCTGAAAATGATTGTCAACACCATGAACTCATCAATCACAAAGGCGGGGTTAGGGGAAAGGAAGTCTTCAGCTCTGGTCTCCCAACTTTAGCTAACTTCTTCCCTCTGGTCTCCGGCCTACTCCTCTTTGTAGCCATTCTATCACAGTAAGAAGAATGTAGTAATGGCAAGAATACACAAGCATATGCATCAAAGATCATTAAACAAGGATTATTCTTCCTAAACAACCAACACATGACAAATCATATCATTTTAATACAAAAACCATACACTTCCCCCACACATAGTTCATCACAAAAACATGCATATAACCCACATACTTTCCTAAAATATCTACAAATTTCGGAATTCATGCTTTCCACCTACAACACAATCAAGCTAAAGAAAGCAAGTAAACAAAAGGTTCAAAAGGTTACCTAAAATTTGAGTCTAATATCTGAAAATCCACACAAGAAGAAGCAAAATGTGCCCTCCTTTAAGAGAGATGCTCAATTTTTTTGAATTTCTCAAATGTGAAGTAAAAGTGGGTGTTTTTGAAGGAACTGTAGTGGATGAAATGGTATTTATGGAAGGGGGAAGGCACTCTAAATTTTAATTTAGAGAATCAAAGATCACCTAGAGGAGAAAAGGAATTAGTATTGGTCTAAGAGGAAATAGAAACTTTTGAGATAAAAGCTACACTCAATTAGTGCGCAAGACGGTGTTGATGTTTGGTAAAGTACCCTTGATATCAACAAGCTTAGGGAGTAAGAGACCTGCGGAATTAATGGGCTAAACATGCTTGTTTGGTCGGAATTTTTTTAAATTCTGAAAATATGCAGTTTTGCCCTTCTACAGACTTGCATAAGGCAATGGCAAGACCCGTGCCATATAATAGCCTCGTGTCAAATCAACTTACACACACCGTGTATACTGCACCACTCGTTCTTCCCCAGCACCTTCATTTTTCTAACTCTTTTTTTTCACTTAAATTCAATTTCATTCTAACCATAAACACGAGACTCGATCTTAGACTCAACAATCAAGAAAGTTTCACACAAAATATTTTGTCACAAAAACAAGATCATGCAAAAATCTAACTACCAAGAAAAATCAAATCAAAGCAAGGAAAAATACCGTATTTTTTTATCGTCGTACTCACGAATTTTTTTAATTCATTATACTTAAAACAAACCTACCATTGGGTGTCCAAAGTCGCTATCTGCGACTCCACCCACGATAAAATCTTTGTGGAGAGGCCTCCACAAAGTGTCACCCTTAATTTCATGCTCTTGCTCATCATAGAGAGTGTACGCTCATCCTTAGCTAATGTTGTATTCTTAGCCATTTCCTTAGTTTTAGGATGTGGTCGAGGGGATTTTTAAGTCCTCGTCATTCTTCACCAACCGCTGCAAGTTAATGAGCATAGAAATACAATCCATAATAGAAAGGTCATCACTTAACTCATGCATAGCATAGGTGTCATCAACATTGTCATCCCATTTAAAGCTCAAGACATAGTTTCTCTCATCACAATCAAGGAACTCATCAAGTCATTCATTATCATAAGTCATGCAAGTGTCATCATGTTGATCAGGTTCATCACATGGAGATATGTCATTGCACATAAGAGAGGAAATAGGTGAATCATGCTTAGACTTGTAAATTTCAAATGCCACCTTATTAACATCATCCTCTAGGGTTAGTATTCCAAAATGAACATGTATTTTATTCCTTGGTGTTTTTAGGAAAGGTCTTCCCAATAATATTGGGGGTGAATCACCATTGTTGACTACATCAAGGACATAGAAGTTCACCGGAAACACTAAATTGCCTACCCTAACCATAACATCCTTAACTATACCTCTAAAGATAGCTTGGGAATGATCGTCCAGTTGGACAATAACCCTAGTGTCTCTAAGTTCACCTATGTCAAGGTTTTCAAAAAGGTAAAAAAATATATCACACTGATAGAGGCACCTAAATCAATCATTAGCACTTTTCACCAATTTATCACCTAAAGAAATAGGGATTGAAAATCATTCTAGGGTCATCACACTTCTTATGTATGTTCTTATGTACTAAAGTGGCTACTCCCCCTATTTTCAATTGGCCTATTTTCTTAGTTGGGTTGATCCTTCTTTTAGTGCAGTAATTTTTCAAAAATTTAGCATAATAGGGAACTTTCTCAATAAAATCAAGAAATAGAATGCTAATAAACTTTACGAATTTGTGCTTCGTTATTTACCACATTTGGCCTTCCCCGTGGAGCAATAGAAAACGGCGACGGAGGGATGACCCTTGCCTAGGTGGTGGGGATCTCCTTGGAGAGCTCCTCTTCGACAACCATAACTTTCTCTTCAAGTTTAGTCTTATTTCCTTGAACAATTACGTCATTCTTGGCCTCACGTACTACCTTTTCGCTTCTTAAATTCAAGGCACTCACATTCAGTGGATAAACCTCGGGTTGGGACAGTAGCTTTTCGGATTCCCTAGCCTCAAGTCGGCTCACTGAAGTGGCAAGTTGGCCAACTTGCACTTCGATATTCTTCATACAAGAGAAGGCTTCAGTGCTAAGCTCCTCAATCCCTCTTCATGTCTGCTCCAAGAACACATCACTCTTCGTTGCCAATTGGGCTATTGCATCAAGGGTCTACTCCCGATCTGACTTGTACAAAGGTGAATTAGTGTTCGAAGGTCAATCCCGCAGCAAAAATGAAAGTAATCTAAATTTATAATCTTCCTCCAACACCTCTGGTGGCTTCATATTGGTGCACACTAGGTGAAACTCTGAC